>JASANG010003343.1:0-42617 GCA_030248215.1 Enoplolaimus lenunculus
TCGTGAAGGACCCAGTGTTGATCATCGAGGTCCTGTCCTCGACAAAAAATAGACCAATTAAATATAGTCAAACAAAAATTTTGGTGCACTTTTTCACATATTCTATGTTCATTGCGTCTGAGAGTTTTGGATGTTCAAGAATTTGAACTAATTTTTCAGGTTGTTTGGCTACAGTGCAGTGTCTATTAAGCAGTGCAGCTACCAATGGATAGGCTGTTAAAGAGCTCTGAAGCCATTAATTTCGTTTGTGTGCAGTGTGTTTGTTGGACAGGTTACGACTAAACATGTCTTGACATCGAAGCGTTAGGACGAAAACATCTTTCTAAAGTGGTTATATGAGGAATTTTAAAGCCAAACTAATTTTGTAGATTTGACTTGGCAACAGAAAATGTAGTTTTCGAACTGAAAAAGAAGGCTAAAGCCTAAACTTATGGGGCAGCCTGGAAAACTTTTTGTCCCTATTATAAGCGGGTAACATTTTGTCTACACGTACTCTGTAAAAACACTCTACTTAAAATACTATAGTTATATTTTACTAATTTTTTTAAGTATAAGTGTACTAAATATTGAGTAAATTTTTGCTTAAATTATGTAAATAAGTAAAACTACTGCTGTCATTTCCTGATTAATTAAGTAAATGCAAAGCTAACGATTTTGTGTTTGCTGACAATTTAGTAAAACTTTGCCAAGCACCGTAGTAAGTAAAGCCGGCACTTAATTCGGCAACAGATTTACTTAATTTTAAGTATATTTTTAGTGAGTATATTTCCGCTGTAAAATTCAAAAAATTTGAATTGTCTGCTATCTTTAACGTGACATCCACTATTTGTCCTGCAATATCATATGATATTCGAAATATTTTCCGTCAACATCATATGACATGTTTGAAAATGTCTGCAAGGTTGTGGTAAACTAGTCTCAATGTCGTGTACAATATCCTATTATACTAAAATTTAAAGTTTGAATTATGTGCACTTAGGAATAAATTTAGGCAGAACTTTCACTAGAAACAGAAAAATAGAAACTAATTCGAAATCGCGTACAGCTAAATTATCTGGCTTTTTGTTTATATTATTTGTGCGCATATATTATGTTGTCCTGCATAGTCACGTGATTTCAAGTAGAATTTCGGAGCATCATATGATATATGCATAAATGTCCCGCGGTATAATTTTTACGTATGGCTGTTTGGATACTATGATTTCTGCAGATGCGGAATTTGTAAGCCAATATCATGTGCCATTCACATTTTGTCTTTACCACTCTTCATGCGCATATATTATGTTGTCCTGCATAGTCACGTGATTTCAAGTAGAATTTCGGAGCATCATATGATATATGCATAAATGTCCCGCGGTATAATTTTTACGTATGGCTGTTTGGATACTATGATTTCTGCAGATGCGGAATTTGTAAGCCAATATCATGTGCCATTCACATTTTGTCTTTAACCACTCTTCATATCACAAAATTTTATGTTGACGTCGAATCAACATGGGACAAAGCGTGTTCCTCGATCCCACAGTTATAACGTGAACCCCGCATTAAACTTGACTCTCCAAAGCATAAGCCTAATCATCAATATGATCATAAAAAGCCAAGCCTAAAGTTTCCAAAACTCTAGTTACCAGTTCCCGGGTGTTCCAGCTAGCACGTCCATTTAAACGTGGAAAAAAGCTGGGCCAACGTTACGCCCCCTCCCTTGACCGATACTGTATTGACCCGAATAAGGGGGGATAATAAGAGGGGGTCCCCATTTTGGGTCCGAATCAATAGGAGTCCGTATCCCTAATAGTCCGTAAGTGGATAGAGTCGCTAAACCCTAATTAGAGTCTATAAATGTCAATTTACCCCAACTGTTGAGCATAAATGACTTCAGTACCAAATAATTTGAGTTCGAAACTTTAAAGCGTACTTAAATTTTGAAAGTACATTCCTAAGTATAACCTTGTATTATTGCTCAAGCTGTTGACACAAGACAAATAAACAATTAATTCAACGGATAATTGCAGTACCGGATATATATCAGTAACGAAGGGCGGCGGAGCGTGAGTTAAAAATAAATAAGTCCGTAATCTGAAGAGGCCAAATAAATATCAGTCCCCCTCTCTTTTGCGGTTCAGTACAGTACAACGATCCGGTAAGCAACAGGATGTCCGTTTCTGCTTCTGTTTGCGGCAAAAGAAGCCATCCGTTTCTGTTTTCATTTTAGAATTACCCGAAACTTGGCTGTTTTGACGCTCAAAACTAGCTTGCGGTTTTATATTTTGCCATTTCTTATTGGAAATACGCTACTATTGATCGAAATTGAAATAACGAAATTGATTGAAAATACTAAAAAATTTCTGTACAAGCACCGTGTTTTGCCTGGCATTTATGCTTCAGTATCTCTTTTCCGTTTTAGTTTCTTTTTGAATCACTATTCGTTTCCGAAACATTTTTACTATTCGTTTGCATCCGGCTGCGACCACTTCGCGGATTGGCCAATGTAAAGAACAGGGGCGGAGCAGTATTTCAGCATATACCTAGCCTTTAGCCTAATGCCTAAAAGCCTAAGCGTAAGAATGAGTTTATTCCTAAGCCTAATCCTAAGCCAAAGCCTCAGCCAAGCAAAAAATTAGTGTAAAGTTTAAGCCTACTCTATTCTAGTTCCGCAGAAAAACGTTCCTCCCTTGATCTTTACATAGGCCGCGTATGTCATCAGCTGTTTAGTCCCAATTGTTAGATATGTTGAAGTAGCTGTTGACGATAGTTTAGAATGCATGAAAGCAGCCGTAAAGCAGTCACAAAATAACAAACGTTTGAGCAAAATCTACGTGCTTCCTCACAAGCAACTGACATTAGCATGTTTCTGTACTCTCAAACTGTGTATTAGGAGTAGGCACGAAGTTCTTCTTGTTTTTAATCACTGGTGTTGAAATCCGTAGCTAGTAGTTAATTTAAAAATTAATAAATAGGCATTTCGTTTTCATTCATCGAGCTGACTATTCTTATCTTCGGCACTTAATCAGTTAGTAAGTTTGACAGTTATAACGTATAGCAGATCATTTATCACAATGTAAACATGACACTGCTGAGAAATTATGAAAGCTGGACTTACGAATTAGTAGCCCTATCAGTGGAATGTATTCCTGCTATACTAACATGTAAGGTGTAAGGTTGTGCGGTCTTACGGGTAGGGATGGGCGGTCTCGGTCTCGGCAAGTCTCGGGGTTTGGCTGGTTTCGGTCTCGGTTTCGCTTTTTCTCAGTCTCGGTTGTTTGGAAAGCGAGACCAGTAACGTTTAAAAATTAAGCGACACCGAGACAAAAAGTCTCGGTCTAGGTAGGTTGGGTATCTGTCACGCTTTTTCGACCGAGAACGCACATCCCTGCTTACGGGCAATGTATGTAAGTATTATGTTAGTGCGAAGTAGTTGAAACAATAGGCCACGGCTGGATTCTAACCAGCGACTTTTAGTAACCTTGCCAACGCTCTTACCAATTGAGCTATCGCGGCACTGCTTCAACTACTTGCGCTAGTTACCACTCTGAGTACTGCGTAGCTACTATGCAATGTGCATTACGTGTTGACTTTTTTATGTGTGTGCCATGTATTCCTCAATTCCATCGTGCAATATGCGACATTAGGTTTTATTGTCCGTTTCTTCTTGATAGGCAAACTGCGTGTTTCGATCGTGTAACAAAAAACCCGATTTGTCAAAATGTTTCTCTTGTATCCTCTTCAACACCTAGCCGATAGCAGTTGTTTATACGCATACATAAATGCATGAATTTTTACTTTAGGTCACATCTTGTTTGCTTGTATGACTTAGGTGTCATTGATCTATAATGACCCATAGATTTCCGTTACCTTTTGCACGGCTACAAGTGCAAGTGCCGTATCGTCGGCGG
Organism: Enoplolaimus lenunculus; assembly: GCA_030248215.1. Taxonomy (NCBI): domain Eukaryota; kingdom Metazoa; phylum Nematoda; class Enoplea; order Enoplida; family Thoracostomopsidae; genus Enoplolaimus; species Enoplolaimus lenunculus. Next base: position 3,894 of record JASANG010003343.1, read on the forward strand.
CCAATAAAAGACAAATTTGTAAAAACAGGTGAAGGCCGGTTGATAGCCATCAAACGGACTATGAGTGTTTTGTTTCGTGAAGAGCGCATTGAAGCTGAACATAAACTTGCGTTAGAAACTCAGCTGTATTCAGAACGCGTATGTGTTTTGATTTTCACGGATACCTTCTTCAGAATGAGTTTTTTTCTAAAATGTCTACACTTGATGATGTAATATTTTACCAGTGGTCTTCAAATTTTTTGGTGTTAATGATTTGAACGGTTTTAAATTCAGTTATTGTAAGACAAAACGTTCTAGATTTTCTGTTGACAAGCTACTATTATTTCGGTCATGGTGCTTTGCACATTTTATGAAAAATTTTTGGCTGCGAGGGCACCAACTACATAAGTAGATATATTGCAACGTTACGAAACATGGTTCAACGGGAATTCGTGTTCCGGCCGGAATTCCTGTAAAAATCCAATTCCAGTTCTTGTTCCGGTTCCTAATCATTTGAATATTGAAAGTTTTGTCTTTAAAAATTTTATTTCGAAACTAATATTTTTGCAATTAGTTCAATTTTGTTAATAAACCGTTGCTAATGTGTCTTCGCAAAACTTATGAATTGGCTGAAAATTCGCTTAAGCCATGTTTTGGCCAGTTTCTAAAAGGTCCATTAAAAATTTTCGATAGTAAAGATTGTTTCAAATTTCTTATCGTGTTCCTGTTCCGGTTCCTCCAGAGATTGAATTCTGTTCCTGTTTCGGCAAAATTTGGTTCTTGTTGGAACCCAGCATGCTTCTGGCTTGTTGAAGTATGAGCTTTCCTAAAATGTAGTCGGCCTTATTTTATTACGTGCAAATTCTGGTTTTTTAGATGATCCAGATGGCAATGCAGTACGGAGATTGTCATAAAGCGTTTATGGAAACTTGTGATTATTATTTTGAGGTACGTAATTTAGTGATTTATACAACGACTTTGCTTGCACTTCATCTTCAATATATTTTAATTTATGATTATGATATGTGTATTAAAAGGATAAATATTTAAATATCGATTACAGAATAATATATACGAACTGATAGCTTTGTTTGCGTACTGTTTGCAAAACAGATTCGTCCACTTCGAAGTTTTTATAATGATTTCTTTTGGTTTGCTTTCAGGAAAAAGATTTAATTCACAAGCTTTTTAAAGTGCTTGTGCCTCGGTTTCAGCGTTATCAAACGTCATATACGCGAATCTGGAGACTTCCGGCAACGCCAGTCCCTTTGAAGAATCCTATCCAGCAGAACGCTGTTTTGGAACTTAAAGGTGATAATATATTAATTGATGTTCAAAAAAATGATGAGAGACACTGAAACAGTCTGTTGCAATGCATAGTGTGTCTTGTTTGAAAATGGAAACTTTTTGTGTGACGTAGCTTCAATATGATGTTTCATTGCTTCAGCATTCTCAGGTTTTTGATGCACGAGTTGCTATAGCTAAGATAAAGATTCCGATTCGGCCAAATATTGGTTCCGGCTGCGTTACAAATGTACTTGTTTGTGTTCGTTAGTGTCGGACGTGCGTGTTCACTTGCTCGTGGTTCATTGCATTGCGCAATACTGTTATGTCAATATGAAAATTTATTTATGCGGTTGTTCTTCGTTTTTCAGGCAACCCGTTTCCTCCAGTAGTTCCGAAACCAGAAATTCATTCAGGCAGCATATTAAACGCTTTAGTTTCAAACGCGCGTAAAACTTTCCGAGCCAAGAGATACGAAGAAAATCTTGGCAGAAGATAGTAATGTCTCATATCGTGCGTTACCAATGTCGGACCACAATCTGAGTTGTATCGAGTCAAGACAACGGCTGATTACTTCTGTTATATTTTAAACAGGAGAATAGCAAGTGTTGAAAATGAGAAAAAGTATTTACCTACTGTTTTTGTTAATTTGGACGCAGCCTTTTATTGTTAGATAAATGACAATACGTGCGTTTCTCATAAAGTTGAATTGTGTATGATGTTGCGTGCTTCGATTACCTTAGAATGCTTTGCGCTAAAATTTAATTCTGGTAAAAATTTAAAGGAACCGCAAGGTGAAAAAATGCCGGAACCAGAATTCTGGTTGCACCCTCATTGCAAGCATTGTTTTTATAAACGAATACTTCGGCAGTAGGGCATAAACGTCTGGTGACAAGCTTATAAGTACAGAGACACTGTTCAATAATGTATAGAAATTTTGCATGTAGATTCGTAATTGCTTTTAAGGAAGGATTTTGTGATGTATAGAGCAGGGTTCCAACGGAATTCCGATTCCGGCTAAAATTCTGAAAAAATTTGGGTACCGATTCCGACTGGCTTCTATTCGGATGCCGGAATACCTATTTTTCGGTTATAGATTTTGAGCTGATTGAACTTAAATTTTGCCTTTTTTTCGTTTGTTAAAAAATCTGTTTATTTTTGTTAGTATGTATTCTCAGTAGCATAGTAAATTATTTCGCTGATTGTCAAAATGTGACCGCAATTGAAAACTTTAAGCTCTACCTTTAAAAGAAAAACAAAATCTAAACCTAAAATTCTACTTCATAGCGGCAAGCAGTGATGTTAGCCCCACTAGTTCTCAAATATAGCTCGATATATGGTTCAACAGTATCCTTACTGTAGTGAAAACGACGTCCCATTGAATTGGTTAATTTTCAGAAATCTGGATCCTGTCATTTATGATTTCATAAGACTTCATCTTTAAAGTTTTGAAATGCTCGAAATGCTTAACTGCGTTTAAACTTAAGGCCAAGTTGTTCCTGAGCTCTGAGACTTTAAATTCCGATTCCGGCTCCGGCAAAATTTTCTTCCGATTGAAACCCTGGTGTGACCTTATGTCTGTGTTGAAATGAATTAGTTTGGAAACAAAACAAAGCCTGTTAGTTTTATGGATTGTATTCGGGAACAACATTTTTGAATTTTAAGTTAACAAGCTTCGATCTTCTCGCTTGTTTTGACAAATATTTTTTGTTCATTATTAATAGTTTTTTGTTGTATAAAATTTTACTCGTTTTGTTTGGAATTTTGTATTGAGTTGACAGCTTCATATTGAAGTGGATGAGCGTATATAACAAAATTGTTGGCTACCGATCCCTATGCTGATTAATCGACACATCCCTAGTCTGAACCGACTTTCGTTTGAGCTACATGATGCAAGTGTTCTTGTACTGCATACTGTTGCCGTATTTCGTAAAATTTCAAGTCGACTATTTTTTCAAGAAACCTTTTTGAATATTCTGAGGGCCGCACAGCTGTCCAAGGACAACAATAAGAACAAGTAGGCTGCAGTATAGCCAAGCGTGCTCTCGAAATTTACCTTCTTGCGTATATACAAGGGTTCATCCGGCTCGGGGGCAAGAACATCGACATCTAACTCCGGTATGCTACATTTCAGGAGGTTTACTGCTGAAAAGTATAACAGCATTATACTATTATTTATTACAAAAATCACAATATTCAGTTATGAACTTTGTTCGAAATGACAAAAATACCCACTGCAAAAAGCCTACTTAATATAGAACTCTTGTAAAAACAAAATTGCAACATAGCGTAATTGTTAGTTCAACTTTTGTAATTTAGACTTGAAAAATTTAAAATTTTCTTGCATTGGGATCTTGGGCTATCGGCTGCTGTAATGCCAGAGCCCATCTCAAGTTCAAGGGATCGTAACCAGAACGGTCGTTGTCGCGCACTTTAGCCCAATTCTACACCAAACAGTGGAGCAGCTAAAATGTCTAATGAAGTAAATATGATCGCTTGCTCGGGTTGCTTGGGAGCGGTAGAGTTCCATTGCCGCTTCGGGCTGCTTTAAATCGCGTGGGTTTGTGGATGACAGCACCCCTAGAAACCCAAGTATAAATTTTCTATGTGGAGAAGGAAACTTTTTCCTACTCTTGCAACTGAAAATCAAATAACTTTAAATGTACGTAATCTGCTCGATAAAGATTACGGTTCAGGATTTAGGTAAAGGCTTAAGCAAAAGTTTAGGCTTTGGTAAGCCATTTGCGAAACTTAACCGTAATCCTGTGAATTCATTAACGGTTGTTAAGTTTTTTCTTGTGCATTTTTGGACAAAACTCCGTGATTAGACGGACCTGAAATTTCGAAGTCTACATTTACAAGGATTATAGACCGTTAAAAGGTTTTGCTAAACTAACTTAATTGGCCCATATCTGTTATGGTACCAGCTGTATGCTCAAGTCAAGGTGTTGATTTATTAAATTAAAAAATTTAAACAAAGGTTCACAATCCCTGTGTTTGTTAATTGTTATGTTTAAGCCATGAAATTATATAATACGAGTAGTTGTATTGGTCGTTGGCTTCCGGTATTGCGGCCGATGTGGCTAATAATAGTTTTGATCATATTACTCGCAATTCAGTGTACGTGTAGTAAAGACGCGTTGCCGAACGAACCGCAATTGCTTAGTGGGTTACATGAAAACACTGCTGTACGATCTGTTGATACGGCTGCTGGAGGTTGGGACTTTACCTCTGAAGGACAACAAAACGATGTTGGACATAAACAGCAAAAAGAGTTTGCGAAACTTGAAGAGTCAACCGACGAAATGTCATTTGAGCTGCATAAAATTGACACCATTAATCTGATGCTGTACACGTGTTGTCTAATTCTAATGGTATTAACGTTTTGGTTGTTCAAGCATCGCAGAGTTCCGTTCATACACGAAACAGGGATTACTATGGTTATTGGTAAGCGTATTCAGGAGACAGTTTTTTCTATGTTTGACTGCGGAGTGTTTTGGCTATTTTGATATAGTAAGCACGCATGGAAACGGCTTCAAGAAGCGCATGAATGCACAGAAGGTGGTGGGGACTGATTTCTGGGAAGTTTTAAGAATGGAAGATGTTGAGAGAATCAAAAAGTGTTGTATTTTATGGTTTTACTGAACGAAATTTTTGTCAACTTTACAAAGCTTTTATTGCCAAGTAGTGCGTTCTGTTTATCTGTCAACGTTTTTTAGGTCGTACATTATCGGTTTACAAAAGGGCCGGTTCTCTAAAAGATTGTTAGATTGACTACAACGTAAACGTGAAGAGTTTGTATCAGTGAGATTTGAAAAAGACTTTATTTTCTTCTTCGGCCCGGTATATTTGTTGTTTTGTTTGTTTACTTATGGTTTCAGGTCTGATCATTGGCCTCGTTGTGAAGTACACTGAACCAGATGCTGATTTTCACGTTATCAATGTGATACCAAAGATCAGTATAAACGACAGTAAGCAAGTTCCACCAGATATGTTGGTCCTTTCGTTTCCAAACAATATATCGCACTTGAATTATCGGTATCAAAAAACGGCGAAAAATGAGTCGACCTTTGACAAAAAAGTTAGTTTATTTTCTTATTTTCAACGTTAGATTGTGGTTTAAGCGTGTCTCGTTTGGCATTACTTGATGTTTTGTTTGGTAGATGCTTGGTCTAGCCTCTGCCCGACCGGAAAGAGCATATTTTTGAGTTTGTTGTAAGTTTGTACTGGCATAGACAGGGTATTAAATAGTTTGGTGATCAATTTGAATGGAAACGTGAAATTAATTGTTTTATTTTGACTATTATCCAACTTTAAATTACAAAACTGTGGCTGAGAGACACCTGTTTTATTTCACATCGTGCACTACTACAATGGAAAGTCTAACGTACATTGGATTGCGATTTCAGGCAACATTTGATCCGGAAATCTTTTTCAATGTTTTACTTCCGCCAATTATATTCAATGCTGGTTATAGTTTAAAAAGGGTACGTTGTTTTTGTTTGTGTATGTTTTGAAGTGTTTGGTGTACGTTTTGAAAGCCAAAATTCGCTTATGTTCAAACCTGTATATGTTGAGAAAAACAATCTCCAGCTAAAAAAATCAAATATATTGGGAAACAGTTCGAGCTAATTGTTATCGTCTCTAGCCTAAAATTTGTATTTTACATGACAAGTGGATTTGTATTTTTAGAGGCACTTTTTCCGAAACATTGGTACTATACTGACATTCGCTGTACTTGGCACGACAATATCGTGTATTGTGGTGGGGTAAGTTAAGGTGCACCTGAATTTGAATATTGTTAATAACCATGCCCCAATCAAGTACACATACGGACTGCTTACGCAACATTAAGTCAGCCTTGCTATCCCTTGTTGTTAAAATATTGATTCTATTTTTAAATATTCATTCCATTTATCCTTTCAGAGGAATAATGTACGGTATTGCTTTGGCTAGCGCAAGTCTGTCATTAACGGCTGTACAGTGCTTGTTCTTTGGTGCATTGATATCTGCTACTGATCCTGGTAAACTTTATTTCACACATTATTAATGTCATTTCTGCTTCAAAATGTTAAGTGGACCAATCTAGCGTGTGATGTTATGCTTAACTGTTGTATTTTGCCAATAATACAAAACTGTATATTTTGTACAATTTGCTATTATGCTATTTAGCCACTATACTTCAGTATGCTTTGACTACATCAATTTCCGGGTGGTAAACTTGTAAGTACTACACTGCCAAGGTGAACAATTTGGGTCGTTCTTAACCTGTGAGACCCCTGCCTGCAACTAACTGACGTATGTTGAACGAGCTACAAGTCATGCAGGGTCAAGGATATTATAGTGTCGGTGGCTGCATGTGATATGTATTGACACTGTTAACTTGTTTTGCTGTGAAAAAATATTGCATACTATGCATATATACATGTTAAGGCGCAACATTTTTCACCGTTTTAGTAACAATGCTTGCGGTATTTCAAGAATTGCATGTCGACGTTGATTTATTTGCCATTGTGTTTGGAGAAAGCGCGTTAAATGATGCGGTTGCTATAGTGTTATCAAAGTGAGGATAATACTTAAGTTTATAAGTTAAGGGTTAAATTGAAAGATTTGAGTTTTTGTCAGTCTTGACTTCCGCGTAGTAGATATAGGCAGGCACAATAAATTCTTTTGTTTATTCAACGATTACTGAGGTGTATTGAAATCTTATTTGCAATGTTTTTACGCAATAATACGTCATTAAACTGTTTAGAATTGCAGAGAAAAATGAATGTTAAACCTAATGTCGCGTTTTGTTGTACCGGAAAGCATAATATGTATTTTGGTGATAAATTTATTATATTGTCTCTTGTACTAAGCTGAGCCGAAGGCATAATTTTTTAAGTAATGATGTCTAATCGTGAAATAAGGGTTGGAAGTTTGAAAAGAAAGTTGAAGTAATGGATTGCATGAAAGGTAGAATTGGGATTTCAAGCTTAATTTCAAATCACTTGCGTCGGACACACTGTAAGTTATATGCTGGGAGTAGAAGAAACTCCAGCAAAATAATATGTTTGTTTTTAATTATTTTAGCACAATTGACAGTTATATGCCAACTGACAAAGGCGATGTTGACAAATTTGACGCAGTGGGTTTCTTGCATAGCGTTGGCAAATTTTTTGGCGTATTTTTTGGTTCGTTGAGCCTGGGTGCAGTGGTCGGATGCGTGTGTGCGTTAATTACTAAATTTACGCGCATTGCCGATTATCCACTACTTGAGACGGCGCTTTTTGTTTTGATGTCGTATTTATCGTTTTTAGCGTCGGAAGCCGCTGGAATGACAGGTGAATTTATTTTCACGTAGTGTAATTCGAGAAAACTTTTTCAAAACTTGAGCTATCGCGATTTAAGTCGCGTTTAGAATCACGGTTCAATCGTGCTCTTATTTTATGAATCACGGTTCAAAAATCGCAGTGGAATTTTGTTTAGTCGCGATGTTAAGATCGAATACGAAGCATTGCCGACTGCGTTAATCGCACACTTATTTCTGACGGTGACTTATATACAATACAAACGAGTAGTTGGGTTAGTTTGTTATATATGTAGCTTTGTGTCGATAGTCTTGCAGTTTATATTATGAGTACAACATCTGTGTTCTTTTAAATATTTCTTTTGTGATTAAAATCAGACTTGCACCACTCGGTTGCAGGTTATCGAATACCGATAGTGAAGCCATTGTGTTTTTTTACGTTTTAGGAATTGTTGCAGTGTTGTTTTGCGGCATATGCCAAGCTCACTATACATATAATAATCTGTCCGAAGAATCTCAAGCGCGAACAAAACAGGTAACTATTAATACTGTCAAATTGAAAGACGAATCACACTGATGCGCACAAAATTTGTACAATTTGTTGGCGTGCTTTACAGTAACAGCTTCTTTGTTATGCTTAGAACTCGGGCTTTGTGACACAAAATTTGCCTTCAGTGTGTAATCTGACAGCTTTGACAAATTTTAATTTTCAGAATTTGGCAACTGAGGCAATGCTGTTTCTGTTTTGTCAAGCATTAAGTTGAAATCATGTTGTCTAACGATGTGTCAGCTAACAGTATTAATAATGTTGGTTTTAGTTCTTCGAGCTCCTCAATTTCCTAACGGAAAGTTTTGTATTCATATACATTGGCGTGTCGATGTTTACTTCGCGATCACATAATTTTAATGCTGCGTTTATCTTCGGTGCATTTGTAAGTATCTATTAATATTATTTACAAGGTAATTAGATGACTTCACGTGTTTTCATGATAATTTTGATATTTTAGAATTACTGTAACAGGTCCAAATAGTTAATTGTTGAAACCGATTTCAGACAGGTATTGATAAAAACTTATCGTGCTAGACATACATCGATATTTGACCATGTAATAGAAAACTATATTTTGAAGTAAATTTTCAATTGTATGAAATTTTTTGTTAACTACGTCGTATAACGATGAGAAACTACCTTATCGCTAAATAGGTTTTAGAGGTCGGCGGTATAATCGGAATTTATTGCAAAATAAGTTGGGTCATACAACCGGAAAAACGTATTTGTTTTATTCAGTTATTTGGGTGGTCACCGGTCGGTTCGGATTTGTCAGATATCGATATTCTAACGCCTGTTAGAATTTAAAAATCTGTAACAGTTGCCATACGTAATTAGTTGCCAGTGATTTATTACGTCAAAGCGAAAAAAATTATTTGAATCGTTACACATATTAACGGTAAACTAGTTTCAAACAGAACTTTCCTGATAAGCTAATCTTACGATTTATTCGTCTTATGCTTTATAAATTATTGGTACAATAACTACATGTATAAGATTGCTTATGTTATTACGTTCGTCCATATGAATTTTTTAGTTCGCAGTTGCAGTTGGTCGTGCAATTTTCATCTATCCGTTCTCATTTATAATTAACTTTGGACGAAAGCCAAAAATTCCTTTAAAAATCCAACACATGCTGTTCTTTTCAGGTATGATTTACTTAAGTTAATGTTGTGTTTTTAAATTTCTGCCGGCTGTTTACCAGATGACCGGCTTACCCCTATCGTTATGTATTTTTAAAAAAACTATGGTACATGAATGCCTTGTGACTTGCAGAAACTGGTGTAATAATCTTCATACAATAACAAAATGTTAGTACCGAATGTATTTTGCATTGAATTTTACTTGTTTCGATACTGTTTTCCCGCTTTGTGCGAAGTACATATGAACTGCGTGTTGTACAGTAATTACTTGATATGGTTTACTTTGTAATTTGCCTTTGTTACCTGACCTTTTCTCTATTTGCAGGTCTAGTTTGTTTACGTTGGATCTCCTACAATGTTGGTAGAAGGTTTAGGAACTTGATTTTGTATATTAATGTTTATTACTTAATTTTACAGGACTGCGTGGAGCAGTGGCATTTGCGCTTGCAATTCGCAATACAGCAACCCCGGCGCGTCAGATTATTTATACGACAACGTCGTTGATTGTTATTGCTACTGTACTTTTCAACGGTGGACTCGCTGAGCTTCTAATTTCGTGGTTAGGCATCAAGTATGTTTGAAATTTCGACACCTTAAACTATAACTTAGCCTGTCTTTGTGAAGATCCAACTGTTACAGTGTAGCGGACTTAAATGTTTAATGTTTTAAAAAATCATTTTTTAGATTATTATCCAAAATTGAAACGAAATATTCCAGCTAAAGCATTTAGTCCTTTTTTAAGTTGTTTCAATCTTGCAACACCGCCAAACTGTTAATATCGAGACATTATTTCTCTGTAATACAGCGATATTTATTGTAATCTTTCAGAATTGGCACTGATACCGATACAGAATTAACTCCACAATTTCAACCAGTAAGCACTGTAAGTGTTGTAAATTTAAGTAACATTTACTATTCAGCGTGTATTGAAATGCTTTCATTTTAATCGCACCCACTGTTTGGCTTGCATGTTCGTTTATGGCGTTCGTGTTTATGTTGTCTTGTTGGTACATAGTTGCCTTCCAATTGAATTTTGGTATGTTATGTTTGTTATTTTTCATTTTTATTACATTCCACTCGTTTGTTGCGCTGTGCTACTGCTCAGAAATATGTCGTGGCGCAGCAGCCGGGAAAAGGGCGGACGAACTCTCCATATTTTTGCAGTCAGAAAATTTTGCATACGACCCAAACAAGATTTTGCGAAAAATGGTAACGCCCCTCTTACATTGCTAAAATTGCAGGTGGTTACTTACTCCCAGTATTGGTGCCACCCCAGATTTGGGTTTAGCAATTATGTACTTTTGGCGTAGTGAACTTATTAACTTGGCTAGCATTTTTATAAAGATGATTTTTTATTTTCTACAACCTAGCTTGCTTAACGACCACTATTTCGACATAGCAATATACATTTAAGAAAGGCTCAAAACGCGATCTATATAAGTACTCGACTGTAGATATGTAAGCTCTTTTAAAAGCTGATGTGGAAAATATTAGTGTTGCGTAGAGTTCAACCGGAATTCCTGTTCCGACCCGAATTCCTGAATGAATTTAATTCCTGTTCCTGTCCTGCATTCAAAGATGCAGGAACCGCAATTTTTGCGGTTTTGTGGCAAATTATTCATAATCATTTAAATTGTGGAAATTTTGTCTTGCAAAAAAGTAATTCGGTGATGAAAATTTTATCAAATTCCGGTTCCTGTTCCTGGTTCGGTTCCTGCAAGGAAATTCGATTCGTGTTCCTGTTCCTGTTTCGGCAAAATTTAGTTCCTGTTGAAACCCTGGTGTTGCGTAATTTATGTCAACTCTGTATCAAGGGTTTAATTTGTTTTGGCTTTATATGGTATGTATTGCTTCTATATAAGTTTTGTGTATTAGCTAAGAAGTTTTCTTACTTTACACCCGTACTTTTAATTATATATCTTAATTTTGTAATGCATGGTCATAACTTGCATTTCAATTGCACTGACGTTATAGACGGTCGCTAACACAACATACAACGTGTTGTAATGCTCTGGTCTGAGTGTGATAGTTCTTTGGTCTAAATTAATTTACAACATTAAAATATATCTAAAAGTGGACGATTTGTAAGTTAAAGTACTAAGGGATATGTAAACATTCAGTCGAAAAAATTGCAAACATTCGACTACATGATTTGCAAACATTCAGTTGAATAATTTTGCAAACTTCAGTTGAAAGGATTTGCAAACATTATGTTTGGCGTATGTCTAAAAGCACACAATCCTGCGTGTTTTAGTCAGTTCGATTTACATTTGTTACTTCTCGTCTTTATTTATTACTTAACGCTAAATTAGGGTACCTGAGATAAACCTATAAATGCTTTAAAAGTGGCTCCCAAGTATTTATTTTTAATTGTTGCGTTACTACCAGTATACATGAACATGCTCGAACAATGCATACAATGGGCAAATTTTAATAATTATGACTTTATTTTAGGGCGAGCCATTAGAATGGAACAGTGCACGCTCGATGCAAAATGAACGTTCTCCAATCAGTCAACATAATCCGAGTGACAAATCGTTTTTGCCAAGACAGTGGTATAATTTCGATGCAAGGTACATAAGTTGTGTCTGTGTAGATAATCTAACGTTCACAAGTTTTCGGTACACTTTCCCGACAAGCGTAAGCCAAGGCCTAAGCATAAGCTTAAGTTATGCCGAGAGTACAAGAGCCTTTGACAGGTTTATAAGCAACATTATTTAGGTTTGCAAAGATTCATAATGTCCTAGAGTTGCGTACGGATATAATATGAATTACTTGATTGTTAAGTTGAATAGTTTTTGCCATATTCATTTTAAAATGAGCGGAACAGTTTCGCGAAACGTTTTGTTTTTTTGCTTAATTATACTGATTAAAAAGTATGTCCGAGCTTCGCTCAATATATGTAGTTCTGCTACGACTGGTATTTTAACAATATTAAATTAAACATTGTTGGATTACCAGGTTATAGTATTGTTCCTGGATCCTGACCAGGATTTCGTGTTAGTGTTTAAGTTTATTGGTCTTATGGGTTTAAGCAATGACAGTTTAAACATCTGGGGTGTTAAATTTTGTGCTTCTGAAAAAATCTGTTTTGCAAAAACTTGTGTTGCAATTGATTTTAAGATTTATGAAACCATTTTTGACTCACACCCGCCCGAGTTTAATGGAAACAATGCCGGATCGTTGTGCACCGTTTTCGCGAATTTTAACATCGACCCGACAAATGGCTGAGGTATGTGACCACTTTATGGTTTTCGGACTATCTGTAATTTGTTTGGCGTGTTTTCGATGCTTATTACACATACTTGCAAAAACATAATGTATTGTGTTCTAAGTTGAAACGGTGCCCAAAATACATATGTAGAGCGTTGTAGCTTTGATAATTTATTGGTAATGCATTCAGTTTTGGAATCGAAATAATTTGTTTTTGAAATAAAGATTAAATGTTTCAAAATGTTGCACTGTATGTATGCAGTTGTCCTTCACAACGATTGTTGTAAACAACTTGGAAACATTTTAACAAAAGAGTACGACATTACCTATTTGGACAGCTTATTTTCGTGTATAGCGTGACTACAATTCTCGCTCAGAAGTTGACTTGGTCGATAACGAACAACTCGATACGACTGTATTAAACTGTGGCAAAGGTGGAAATGCGAAACATTCTAAAGATATTTTATCTAGGGTAAGTGATTATTTGCATTTATTGGTTAGTATCTTAGTTGACAAAATGATAGGAACTTGTTCGCCGACCCTTACCGATTGTGCCGTGTTCTAATAGTCTGCAGCTATTATTTTGTTGAACAGGCCTACATTGTGCTTACGTATGTATTATATTCTCCATCGTAATTTTCCACATTTTCAGATTTTGACCTGTGTACCTTACGTTTAGGATTAGGCTTCAGCTTAGAATTAGGCTTGGGCTTAAATTTTTAGGGAGAAGTGTACAAGATACCGAAATTGTAATAAAGACATTCTGTTGATAGTTTTGCATTATAGAATCATTCAATTGGTGAAGCAAATAACGATGGTGATTTGGGAATAGTTGGCGATAGCTCCAATGACAACAAACGTCCGGATAATATGCGTCGTCCACAAGATTTAACAATTGTAATGCCTGGGTCTGCTGGACAGCCAATATAAAGTCTTGGTGTGTGGACACCTTTGTGGTGTATAAGATAAAGGCGTAAGCAGGAGATTAAGTGCTCGGCCCATGTTAAGATCAGGGGCGGAACGTTTTTCTGTGGACTAGAATAGAATAACCTTAAGCTTTAGACTAATTTTTTGCTTGGCTTAGACTTAGGCTTAGGCTTAGGAATATGCTTATAATACTGTACCGCCTCTGTTCTTCCCATTGGCCAAGTGCTCAATTCCCCTTTGTGATATTTTTATCCAGTTTAGTTTTAAAAGTTTTTAAGTTTCTAATAAACAACCCCTTCGAACGTTTTTACAGAACGCAAAGCCCTCGCCGAATTTCTGGCTACGCCCTTGACCATGGACTACATACATTTCCTGTGCTGTGTTTAAGATGATTATTTAATATCATCTACGTCAATACCTATTGGTGCATGTCATGCGTAGTTAGTTTCTTGGAAAGTTGGTTAAAGTTAATAAACTATGATGATGCGGTCTTTGATATATACTACGTGTCATTTAACTGTGAATAGGACGCAGACACGCAGAGTGTTTTTATTCAATTCATTTAAAATAGATTAGCCGGGGGTTTTGAAGTAACATGTTAACCCGATTGATTAGGTTTAATAATATGTACGTGTTGTGTGTTGAAATTTATTATAATATGGTTTCCATTAGAACGCACTCTGGGGCAATTTAAACCTGCGCTATATCGCACATTTTAAAGCTGGTGCTGCGCCTAACGTAAAATTGGCCGTCAACATTTATAATGTGTTCGCCACTGGTGTTTGTGATAGATTTTGTATTAAATTCCCGTGTGTTGTATTGTACTTTGATAGAAAATTTGCGTCATTTTCGATTGACATAATCTCATTGATTTTGTGGCTTGTTTTGGTATGCATTTGTGTGATTTGAACCGTCGTAGAACAGTTTCGATACGGTTGATATATCGTAGAAAGTACAATGGAGCGCGTCATATAAATCGCAGTAAGTCAGTTTTGGGTTACTACTTATTTGTAAATGCTAAACATTGCATTTTTTAACAGGTAGAATAATATGATTCGGAAAGAGATTTTTTATTTCTCGCAGAAATAATAGTTATTTCGGATATTAGCTTTGCTGTACTTATATATTTCAAAAGAATAATTTTCAAAATGTAGAATAAGGTGAATTTGCAGTGCAAATTTTCACGTTTTACGTTATTTATACGTTTTGCTCGCTCTATGCTGAGATTATTTGAAAGCAGTGTGAATATTTGGATATAACTTTTTATTTTTTGCCCAAAAATTTTTAAGCGCAGGAACAATAGTTCAAAATTTTTAAACTGTGTATACGTCACTGTTGTGGTCACAAAACGATGTTTTGTGTTTGGAAAAAGGCGTTTATTGATGCGAAAATTGCGTCTTGAAACGGTAAAAAGCGTTTACATAATAGCGTTTTGATATGCAAGCGTTTCATTTTAGAAATATCCTCTTACAAAAAAGCGTTTTGAACGGCACTATTTACATCTTTAAGAGTTGGTGGGTTTTCTTACTTGAAAAGAACTATAGACTTCTTGGCCCATGTATAGAACAGGGCCAGATCGTTTTCCGAACGGGCTATAATAGAGTCAGTTTAAGCTTTAGACTAATTTTTTGCTTAGGCTTAGGCTTAGGAATATGCTTATACTACTGTTCCGGCCCTGTTCTATACACGGGCCGACTTCTTTATGTGTACGTGACTGTCCACGGTTCTCGAGGGTCAAACAGTCATTGAACCGTTCCTTGGGTTCTGATGGCGAAACGGAATGCTTAAAACTTTGTAATGGTGTTCTAAATTATGTTTGTTACAATGTCTGTTGGCAGTTGGTATGACTTTCAAAACGTAATCAGATGATAAATATAATTTATTGTGTAAAATGCAAAATATTAAAATGCCGAGTTCAGTTTTGTATATAGTATATACGCTACTAGCTCTATGTAAAAGAGTGCTGTATTGGGTGTGAACGGAGACTAAGAGTAAAAATAACATAAGCAGATAGTGGTCAAAATATTAAGGGACACGAAAAACGAATATTAAAAGCATAAATGTTTTGTTATTCTGCCAGTACACATGAAACATGCAAATATTCACCGCCAATTGTAAGCTTTGCCCATGTATAGATCTGGGACGAAACTATATATGAAACAAAAATGACGAAATTCGTTCGAAATCTTAAATTTTGCAGCATCTATTTTTTCGACATTTAAAAAACCACCGCTGAACCGTTGCATGCAGCTTTTATACTTCAATATCCGTTTCGGTTATTTGGATCACTATTCATTTCCGTTATTTTTCTATCCATTAACACCAGTATAAATCGCGCAATTTTTCAGTGTAAATGTGCAGTAATTGTTCGATATAAACAAATATGACGAAATTTGTTTAAAATCTTAAAAAGTTATAAGCGTCCGCTATTTTTTCTTAATCATTCATAAAGCCCGGTGAATATTAGCATGGCTGAATTCTATTAACAGGAAAAACGTCGTTGAAGCTGTTATACTAGTATTGGTTTTCCCTTCCTGTTCTTAATCACTATCCATTACCGGGCCAATGTGAAGAACAGGGGCGGAACAGTGTTATAAGCATATTCCTAAGCCTAAAGCCTAAGCATGAGCATATTCCTAAGCATATTCCTAAGCCTAAACCATAAGCATGAGCATATTCCTAAGTCTAAGCCAAGCAAAAAATTAGTCTAAGATTACTCTATTGTAGTCACAAAAAAGTTCCGACCCGGATCTTTGCATGGACCCATTTCCGTTACTTCCACAAACCCTTTACACACTGCTTTCAGCACAGATTTGCACTTGAAGGCATCACAACAAAGTTGAAATGCATTACGGGGCCGTGAATAAAAATTAAAAAAATTTTAAAAATATAGCACTTTAAGAAAAATCTTTACTCTGATAGACATACGAAAACCAGTTATAGAATGCAGTGGAAACTGGTGCTTATGACTACAGCGTAGGTTTAATGTGTATTAAAGCTAATTCTAAAATGCAAATAAACAGGCAGTTATGAGATAAAAAAATGGAATGTAACTTGACAGCTTCAACACACCCGCCAGCGGCGACGATGAATGAAAATTGCTTAAATTAAGATTTGAAACCTTATATATATCCGTAGCCAAATTATGATTCAAATGCGGTCTTTCGAAATCTGTACGCTATCGAATCTCGGCAAAGTGAATACATTTTTTGGCACCAACCCCGCTGGAAAGTTTTAAATCTTGTTTGTAAGTCATCGAAAAGCTTACGGTCCTGTGCACATACACATATTTCCAGTGTTTGAAGTGTCACAAACGCATGTATCAGCATCTCGTCTAGTGTTTATCTTTTGCCACAGGGGCGTGTACATATCAGGGGCAGAACGTTTTCCTGTAGGACTAGAATAGAGTAAGCTTAAAGCTTTAAACTAATTTTTTTGCTTGGCGTTAGGCTTCGGCTTAGGAATAAACTCATTCTAAAGCTTAGGCTCGGGCTTAGGCTTATAATACTGTTCCGCCCCTGTTCTTTACATTGGCCGCCATTGACACAATCAGGACATTAAGTTCGGCGTAAAATTTATTCGCTGCATAAACAAATTACTGAATTGGTGAAAGTGCACAAACTACAAAAACACACAGAAACTAATAGGCTTGGAGTAGATATTCGATGCGTCTCAATGCAGGTTCGGCATCGGGCAAACTTTGCCTCAACGATTCTGTAATATTTTTCAAATCCATTTGTCGCTTCCGCTCACGAACCAAGCCAATTTCAATGTCACGTTCGTTATAGCTCGCACGACGGCTTGCTGGGTCGGACTCAGTTTTTGTAGCAGATGCGTCTTTTTCCAGCAACGCATTTACCATATTTTGGTACTAAAATGAAAATTTCATGGTTCATTTAAAAAATACAACAACGTTTGATATTACTAGAATTTAGACAGAATAAAACTAACACGTTTTTTCAGTTGGTAACACAAAAAACTTATATAAAGGTTTATGGCTGTTTCGAAAATCATGGCAATGCTTCTAAAGTTTTATCACCCCCCCCTCATTAGCTGCTATGTAAGTACACGGCAAAAATAAGTGAATTAAATTTACTCTCTTCGAAATAGGTTCTGCGGGACTACACAAGATGAGTCAAATTCGACTCTGACCGAGACAAATTCGACTCACTGAGTCGCGCGTTTGACTGCGACGGAGTCGAATTTGACGCAGTTTGTGTAATCCCATACAGCCTATTTCAGAGAGAGCCAATTTGACTAACCATTTTTTGCAGTGTATACAAATCTCAACATAAAACGGCTCTCTGGTCTTAAAACCCTAAGATTGATTCGTTGTAATATAATAAAAGACAAAAACTGACCATAAATTTTTGCGCTTCGAGTTCCAGAATCGTTCGGTCGTAGTCGTCATCTCTTTGATTGATTTCCCACATTTCCATTCGACAATCTTCAAGTGATGCTTGCAACGTATCCAATTTGTTGCGCGCTTCATTGATTTCAGCGTCGCTCAAATCCAAATCCTAAATGTTGGAAAACAAGCATAGGCCACGGGCATAAGAGTCTTAGGTTTCAGATCGTACAAAATAAAACTGCCGGATTTGTATACGGTGTACATGTATACGGTGTACAATTTTTAGTAACATATTCTACTACATTTCCAAACGGGCCTGTGTAAAGATCAGGGGCGGAACATTTTTCTGTGAAACTATAGACTAATTTTCCTGCTTGGCTTATGCTTTTAGGCTTAGGCTTAAGAATAAGCTCATACGTACGCTTAGGCTTAAGAATAAGCTTATAATACTAAGCGATTTTGAAGCCAGGTGAACGATTCAAGGTGTAACAGCGACTTCAGTTAGGTGTATTATGGTGCCACCGTCCACTTTTTCCCTCCCAACGCTTTTCATAGTTTTCTACAGACAGATAATTTCTGGAAGTTCGAAAACTTTTAGTTTAAAGTTCCAAATCGAAGAATGTTAAAATAATGCGAATTAACGATGCAGAATTTCTGCGACTGAATTACGACTGATTGCTTGCATTTCTTTAAAATCAAGTTACAGTTGCATTCATCTTACTGTAGTGACCCGAATTAGAGGAAGGACTGATATTTATTTGGCCTTTCCAGAGGGAACCCCCCTTGTTATTCGGTTACAGACTGTTATTTATTTTTAACCACGCTCCGCCGCACTTCGTTTACTGATATATATCCGGTACTGCACTTATCCGTTGAATTAAACGTTTGTCTTGTGTCAACAGCTTGAGCGATAATACAAGGTTATACTTAGGAATGTACTTTCAAAATTTAAGTACACTTTAAACTTTCGAACTCAAGTTTTATTTGGTCCTGGAGTCTTTTATGCGCTACAATTAGGGTTATTTGACATTTATAGACTCTAGGGTTTAGGAACTCTGTCCGCTTACGAACTCTTATTAGGGATACGGACTCCAATTGATTCGGACTCAAAATGGGTACCCCCTCTTATTACCCCTTCCCCTCTTATTCGGGTCAATACAGTACGCCCGATAAACAAACAATTCATGTTTCCAGAGATGTCCGAAAAAATGGCTTGGCGTTTGCTAATATATACAAATTTAGAAACATATATTTAAGTTTTTAATTAAAATATAAACCATAAAACTGGCTATTTGTAACTTCCAATTTGTTGTCCCTCTTGCAGTTAGAAATAATGTTGATTAATACTTTTTAATCAACGGAAGATCAGGTGCGGAACGTTTTTCTGTGGTACTACAAAAGAGTAAACTATAGCTTTAGGCTATTTTTTTTGCTTAGCTTAGGCTTCGGCTTACGCTTAGGAATATGCGTATACTTACGCTTAGGCTTACGCTTAGGCTTATGCTTAGTAATATGATTATAATACTGTTCTGCTCCTGTTCTTTACATTGGTTAGTCGAAAGTATGATATTTTCTTTTACCTTCGCAGTTTCCGCAATTTGAAGTTTGAGATTTCGAATTGCATTGTTAATTTGGCTATCGGAACTAAGCACGGAACGATGTCGAGCGGCGACTGCACTTTCACCTTTTGCCAGTAGTAAATCGCGTCGTACAATTGCTTTTTCCATATCCTCAAATTATATAATCATGGTAATCGTTGCGGTTATTAAGTTCCGCCGATGTAAAGAACAGGGGCGTAACAGTATTATAAGCATATTCCTAATCCTACGTCTAAGCCTAAGCTAAGCGTAAGAACGAGCTGATTCCTAAGCCTAAGCCTAAGCCTAAACCAAGCAAAACAGCTACTCTACAGCTTTAAGCTTACTCTTTTTTAGTCCCACAGAAAAACGTTCCACCCTTCTGTGATCTTTACATTGGCCTTCAAACAAAAGCAGTTCAATATACGCTATAGAAACCTAGTCTATTCTATAGCTAAAACAAATATTTCTTTGACTTGGCCATGAAAGCATAAAATAGCCCAGTTATTTAATTAGGGCACTAAGAGTAAAGCTGAAGGACGGCAACCTGCTCGGATAATTTAGCGACACTCAATCATGCTTGGAAACGAATCAATTAAAAACGGGTTGCGCTATACTTGTTGTGTGGCAAAACCAGGGCAGGCCTGAAGCCAGCTCACCTTGCTAGGGGGGGCTAAAAAATTTTCAGGAGGGGCATTCAAGGATGTTCAATGAGTTTACAAGCAATGTTGAAAACTTTCTAGGGGGACGTAAAATTTTCCACGGAGGGCTGAGCCCTCCGGCCTCCCTTGGCTGCGGGCCCGATTCAGGGCCGGACCGTCGCAACAAGTAGTAAAAGTTTGTTTGCTACGGCACCGGACTGCCATTAAAATAAAGCCAAAACGGATACAACCTCCCCTTGAACCGGTGTCTATTGAAAAACAAAACGAACCTTAATTAAACTTTCCTGTTGTTTTTTCTGTTGTGAATGTTTTAATTGCAACCGATGCACTCTCGCTTTTGCTCGTTCAATTTCTTCCTTCGATGTTGCACTTTCGTCCGCTGCAATCATCTTCTTTGTGTCTTCAACTTTTTTCGTCCAATTTTCAATCTCGGCACTGAAATTTTGAACGCAAGCGAATTAGTTTCAATTAAACCCGAATCAGCTGCTAATATACCATGAGTATCGATAGCGTAAACTGTGTAAGCGAAATTTAATAATGCAAAAATGCGCAGAATTTTGTTACAATTATCACGTGTATGCGCAGCACCAAAGCTTCACAAGACATGAGAGCAACTATGGACTCAAAAGTCCAGCTCATATGCTGACAGTTTCGCGAATAAAAATGGGGACTGATATTAATTTTGCCTCTGCAGAGAAAAACCCCCTTTTCGTTCGGCTACGGACTGTTATTTATTTTTAATTCACTTCACTCTATATGAGTTGGACCCAACACCCTTCTGTTTAATATCCTATTTTTTGGGCAATACTTACTGGTTCCTAAGCATTTTTGTTGATTGCCATGTCCATTAATGCGTTTCTGGACCTAATAAAGTTTATACGGAACGTCTGAATGTCTGTTACACATGTCTTCTTTATGGACTAGGACTTATGTACTGTAACGGACTATGATTACGGATACTGATTCCTGTTGGCTGAGATTCAAAATGAGGACCGCCTTTTAATACACCACAACCCCCTTTTATTCGAGTTACTACAGTATATATGATGAACTTCAGCGATATTTGTTCAAACTCTGATTAAGATTGAGTCATTGGATAGGTAAAGTTTCTGAAACTTTAGTATGATTACTCACTTATACAGACTCGATCTGGCACTAAGCTCACTCAATTAAAAATAGTGTAACTGTTTACTTGCTGTCGATGATTTTTTGTGTTATTTGATCTCTTTCGTTGCCGACGGCAATCAGACGTTCTTCCAGCTGAACGCATTCAAGTTCTGCGTCCTAAAAATAGTAGTATAGTATGCAGGGTACAACCGAAGATGAAAAATACCGGAGCCGGAGCCAGATGTCAACTAAATTTGCCGGAGCCGGAGGTGAGGCGAAATAAGGTAGTAAAAATGATGGTTAATTGGTTAATTTTAGCCAATATCTGCAATATGTTGTCAAGTTGTTTGGTTTACGTCAATTGTCTGCGAAATTTCGGAAAGTCTTTCCTGAAAATTGTGACAAAAGTAAAACAAAACGCGCTAAACAAATAAATTTTGCAAAATTATACGTGCAAAATTTTACTACCGAAATTGCCGGAACCTTCGGTAAAAATTCTACCGGAGCCGGAGCCGAACCTCTGGTTGTACCCTGTTACGTTTGCTTTCAATTTTATGATTTTTATAGCATTCAAATTTTTAGGTGTAAATTTTAACTCCTCTGTACGGCCAATAGTATTTTGGATGTGATGTTGTTATTTCGTTACCATGGTTATCAAAACAGCACAGTCTTTACAGCATTCAGCTTGCTCTGCATGCAGAGTTGTTAGTTTGTTCTAAATGAACAATATTTTTCTCAAAGTCTTGTCAAACCACTAAAATGTATTGTTGCATATGCCGTCTCGCTCGAAATTGAATGCGTAGACGTTTTTAAAAAGTTTAGGCCCATGCATAGAACAGGGCCGGAACAGTAGTATAAGCGTACTCCTAAGCCTATGCCTAAGCGTAAAAATGAGCCTATTCCTAAGCTTAAGCCTAAGCCTAAGCAAAAAAGTTAGTCTAAAGCTTAAACTGACTCTATTACAGCCGCTCCGGAAAACGATCCGGCCGTGTTCTATACATGGGCCAACGTATATAACGATTTAATTATTAGCATTTGAACTATGGAAAACTACTATAATGTATCTGAAACTGTAGTTTAAGATATTCTCTCGTTCATTAAATCACAGTAAAACAATAAATACACCCATGTGTAACTGCCTGAGAATTACGAAAATTTACCAAAGTTTATCTATCACTCGCTACTTTGGAAGTTTTCAAAAAAATATGTTGAACAGCCCACTGCAAACAATGTTTAGTCAAATTGACTCTCTCAGAAACAGGCTTTTCCTGACTACACCAACTGAGTCAAAATTTGACTGCGCCTGAGTCAAATTCAACGCAATTCGACTCTAGCGGAGTCAAATTTTGACTCAGTTTGTGTAGTCAGGAAAAGCCTATTTCCGAGCGAGTCAATTTGACTCACCATTGTTTGCAGTGCACTACAATTGAACTGTGATTTAAACATTGATGCTAACTTTAAGATTTTCAAGAAATCGTGTTTGCATAGTTGTGTTTTCATCAATTAAATGTGATTTGTCGCCCCATTTCTTTTTCAACAATTCGTTCAACTTATTTGTTTGCGTTTGTAGCGTTTTGATCAATTTTTTCAACGAATCAATGTCGGCTTCGCTTTGTCGAATCTCGCCTGAAGCTGCCAAAATCAACCCTGATAAACGCCGACAAAATTTGAAATTATTATTGAATCAAAAAATGTAGGCACGAGCAAAGTGTCGAGCATTGTCTTTTAAACAACAATAAATAAAATTAGTCTAAAGTCTAAGCTTAGTCTATTCTAGTCGCACAGGAAAACGTTCCGCCCCTGATCTTTACACGGGCCAGCGTTACTGCGGCTTACACTGTCAACTTTCAGTGTGTGGTGTTACAGTGCAATCATTTCACGAAAAACCAGCGCTTGCGGCCAATTTGACCAAAATCATCATTGCTTTTGGTATATACAAAATAAATATATGATACAAAACTTACCAAAAAAACAATGACGTACTTGAAGTATAACAAATTGAAAATTAAGTAGTGACCCGAATAACAAGGGTGAATGACTAATATTTATTTTGCATCCTTAGACGCTGCCCCCTGTTATTCGGTAATGGACTGTTGTTATATATTTTGCAATTCACCCCACATAATAGTTTTGAGCACCTTTCTTTTTAATATTCGTTTAGGCAGAACTGACTTGTGATCCATTTTTATTCACTGACATCCAAACACATCATTTTTTTTCTGAATTTAACAAAGTTTATGTTGGTTTTCTTAGTGTCTGTTACATATTTGCGCAGCCTATGCCATTTTTTCTGCTTTGGTCTCATTTATGGCGTCTAGATCTGGACTTATGGACACTAACCGCAAATGAACTCTATCCGCTTTTGGTTTCTTAACAGGAATACAGACTCCTATTGATTGGAACTAAAAAAGTACGACCGTTTTATGACATTCCTACTTTCGTTTTATTCCGCTCACTAAAGTACTGAAACTACGCCATTATACCACAATCGTTGAAAATTTTTTCCGCTTGCCTTCAATTCGCATCCGTTTCGCATCGTAATTGGAAATCGTATCTTTGAGCGATCCAATTTCCGTTTCACTTTGAACATTTTGCTCCGACAGTCGAATGACGTGGTCTTGTACTTTTAGCCAATCAGCTTGCAGTGTTGCTAAACGTTCATTCGTTTGTGTGATCGATTTGGCCAATAATCGAGCTTCGGCTTTATAATTTCGAGAAGCAGCTGGCTGCGTTGCATCAGCGTTGGTGGCTGACGTTTTTGTTGCATGCACGTCAACGTTTAGTTTCTAAAATTTAGTGTGAAAAATATTCGCGAATTTCGACTACGCAGTGCAAAGAATGCTATAAATTCTGCTACGCAATGTTTGATTTCAAAGGCTGACCGTATTGGTAAACATGAAACTGTTTCAAGTTTGTTGTAGTACACTGGAAAACATGGTGAGTCAAATTGACTCCCTCCGAAATAGACTCTACGAGACTACACAAACTGAGTCAAATTACACTCCGCCAGAGTCAAACGTGCGAATCAGTGAGTCGTATTTGACTCTGGCGAAGTCGAATTTGACTCAGTTTGTGTAGTCCCGTAGAGCCTATTTCGGAGGGAGTCAATTTGACTCACCATTTTTTTCAGTGTACTGTCAGAATTCTCGTTTTATTTCAACAGCGTTTTTAACAATACTAAGCACGCTTACACATATTAATAATTACATGCCCCAAACTGATTTCTATTGCTTATACCAAGAGTGGATAATGGTATCGATAAAGGTACGTAGCTGAATACATTGTGCGTAGCAAAGAATGTACCCAGCGCACGTTGTGTTTTAGGCCTACCCCCCATTATGTAGGGAGTCCAAGTTTGACGATCGTTTTTATTTTGACAGCTTTAAAATGTTATAGTTGTTAATGAACTCTGTTTACAATTTTAAAAGCATGTACATTCTACGTTTCAAACATCAACTACGCCCCTCTCTAAATAAGGGTCGTGGGCCAAAAACGCAACGCCCGGTGGTACATTTCGTACCACACAAATTTCAGTAGTTCCACGCTCTTGTTAAAGAGTGATCATCCAATCTTGTTTATACAAATGTACCTGTATGACTAAAGATATTACAGCAGTGCTTCATTGTCTTTTTAACCTTTCCATTGGGTATACCAGAAACTACTATCAGCTTGTACGGAAAACGTTTGGTATATTTCAAAACGACTTCAATTGAGTAAATGTCGCCAAACAGTAAAGTACTTTGCATGATTGTAATAGTATTCCACTTTTACGGTTGAAATTCCGGCGAAATTTTCGATTCAATTGCTACTTCGTCTAAGTGTTATTCTCATGCCAGAATTACGTCATTTTCGGTTACATATACGTCATTTTTCATCAATCTAATTGTTTCAATTCAATTTAATAATATAAGGGTGAAATATCTATTTATATTACTGTAGATACTGCAATTTATACAAAGGTTGAAAACGAAATTCCAGTTCGGATTCCGGTTTGGCAAAAAAATTGATTTTGATTTTGAGACCGAATAAATTTTGTTCCGGTTCAAACTATAGAACTTGGGTAAAAACCTATTCACACGTGCTAGTTTTTGCTGCGAGAACTTGCTGCTGCAACTTGCACTTGCAAGTTTTGTCCAAAATTCCGTTCGAAAAACATACAGCTGCAAAGAATTCATTAAACATCATAGCTAGAAACTTAGTTCAGATGTGTGTGAGCAAACATGCAAGTTCACTAAATTTATCGCATCCGCTTTCTCATTGGCTGATGAAAAAATGTAAGTTCTGCGTGCAATGTATAGCTGCCAGTTCTCGCAGTTGCGGTGTAGTAAAACCCAAATTTGCAGCAACACTCCTAAATTAAAAATTTGCAAGCTAGGGTACGTTGACCTTGCCATTTTAGCTAAAAATATTCTGACGGCGTGGTGTGGCGTACACCCCTTGCGCTATGCTACCTCTTTTTCCGCTGCGTGTTCAAGACCCAAACGTGATGTCCATTGTTCAAGTTGAATTTGTTTTTGTTCAGTTGTTTTTGAAGTTTTCTCCAACTCTGCTTCTAAATCTTCCACTTCTTTAGTTTTCTTATTCACCTTTAATATAAAAACAATAAAAAATATATCTTAACAACGCAACAAAGAAATATACATATGGTATCTTCATCGGTCTTTGAAAACTAAAAACAATTAATCAAATACAGGGCTTTTTCAGTTTTCGTTCACGGATGATTATTGTGCAATATTATACGTTTCATTCAAATTACAAAATAATGCAATATTTATATTATTACCATAGCTTTATACTCGTCTTTGTTTTTGCTCGTTGATTTGAATAACTCTTCGACTGCTGCCCATTCCATGCTTTCTTTTCTCAACTCTTCTTCAAGTTCAACACAATAGCGTTCCTGAAACAAACAACAAACGCGTGGTCATACAAATGGTTTTTGCTATGTGTCGTCAAATTAAAATCAAAATGAACGCTAAATACGTTGTACAGCGGGTCAAATATGGTCATAGAGTATTGTAAATTATAAGCTTTCGTCATAGAAACAGTATTTTTCAACGTTTGAATATATTCTAACCAGTTTATAGAAGCGAACCGATTCGGGCTCGTAGCCAAGCTCAGCCGTAGCTGGGAAAATTTTGGTTCCCTTGGAAACTTTTCAACCTTGCTTGTGAGTCAACGAAAACCGTTGTATGCCCCTCCTGAGAAAGTTTTAGCCCCCTTAACGTGAGCTGGCTACGGGCCAGCAGTGATATCATTTATATATCCTTACTTGACTGTTCTGTGGACAAGCAATTTACGTGCCAATTTGATCCCACCACCTTGGACTTAGCTGTCAACTGTAATACTGAAAAGCTGAAAAGTCTCTGACAGATCCTATCGGACAAGCCCTTAGCCAGCTCAACATGAGGCCGGCCAAACCCTTTTAGGATAGGCACGTGGTTAATTTTGCATTAGACAACAGGGAGCTAAAACTTTTCTGAAAGGTCACGCAAAATTTATAGAAGGCTGAACTTCGTGCCTGAAGATCAAAGTTGAAAAGTTTTATGTTTCTGCGAAATGGTTCGGCTTACCAACAATATATTAGAGTCTCTTAGTTTTTTCAGTTGCTTGTGAGTGTTGCTCGCAACTGAGTCAACACCTTTTCGCGTCTGTGAGTGCTGCATGTGTTCATCTTCAATGTCACGAAGTTGTATTCGCTCGAGTCGAAGTTTGTTGTTGACTGCCGAAAGTTGTTGCTGTAGATAACATTTTTCCTAAAATCAATATCATATCAAGCGTCTAAAGCTCAGATGCGGTGTAGACGGATGGAAAATAAAGTTGTTCGAACGTAACGTTTCGAAAAATCAACGATTTCAAGTATGAAGGTTGTCAGTCTAGGTAGGAACCGGGACAGCAGACCTTTCTACTAAGCAGCTGGAAAAGCAGGCTAGAGCGAGGATCGAACTCTCAGCCTATGGAACCTTACGCGAGCACTCTACCACTGCGCCACATAGCCCGCCTGTCCAACTGCATTTTTCGTCGACTATGTGTCGACTGTACAACACAATGTGCATTGCGTTTATTGCATATGCACCAGGACAAGCATGCCTCACATGCTTACAAAGGTAATTTTTCAATGATTTCCTATTGCTTAAAGGAAAAAAATTTACAAAAATAAGCTTACAGTGGCGTATGACAACAACAATACTTGTGTGACGCCGCGCGGTACAGATGAGCCATGGACAAATTTTGATGGCAGCGGATGTCGCTGGACAGGACCGCAAAGCATTAAGTAGTCAACAGGTATAGCACCACATTATCTGAACTGGCCGCTGGCACCTAACAGGGACAGGAAAAGCTCATGAAAAAGCTTAAGCAACACTAAATCGAAGCCTTAGGCTAGCGGTTTTCAAAACCTAAACCTAAGCCTGAGCTTGAGCCTAAAAGCCAACCTTTTGTGGGGAAGTGTGCATAAGCTCAGTTGCTAATTAAAGATAACTTAGTATGTAAGATTGGTAAAACCTGGAACCTTAAAATTTAACGTGGAAAAATTTATCGCTCGTATAGTACATAGGACTTACTGAAGCCGCCTTGCTAACATCGGATTGGGCAGCGGCAAGCTCTTTGTTCTTTGTAGCGAGTGCTGATTCGCTGTCGTGTGACGCTTGGTGACGCTTGTCAATGGAGTGTTGCAGTTGTTTGATCTGAAATTAAGTTACAAATAACACCGCGTTGAATGTAATGAAGAAACACGCTAAATTTGAGTTCAACTGGGCAGATATTTTTAAGAATTCAATATAAGTTGACTATTCGCTGAACAACGTTGATGGCCAATGTTACTTTTAGGGCCGTAACAGTAGATTAAGCGTATTCCTAAGCCTAAGCCTAAGCGTTGCAAAAGCGTATTCCTAAACCTATGCCTAAGCCTAAGCAAAAAGGCCCACCAGAAACCTGGACGGCCCTAAAAGTAACATGGGCCATGTTGATGTTCCTAAAAAACCGTATAACCCTAGGATTATAAATTTTGTCATAGATTCACAAGTGATGTGCCTATTTTAACAATAAGGCGGGCGGTTAAATTTACGTTTACAGTTCTAGTAGCAGAAACGTCCTTGATTTTTGGGCTCATGTATAGAACAGGGCCGAAACAGTATTATAAGCATATTCCTAAGCATAAGCCGAAGCCTAAGCGTAACGATGAGCTTATTCTTAAGCCTAAGCCTAAGCCTAAACAAAAAAGTTAGTCTAAAGTTTAAACTGACTCCATTATAGCCCTGCAAGAAAACGATCCGGCCCAGTTCTAAGCATGCATCTAAAGCCTGTAGGACAGTATACACAAGTCCGTCAGTTGAATTCCAGGTTACAATTTGCCCAGCTTTCAAAGACACCGCCAAGCCATTTTCAGTTGAAAACACACATCAGCAGCGAGTCTATTTTCGATCTTTTGCAATCGAGTTTGTTGTTTGGTTTTGTCTGCAAATTCTCGTTTAAACGCCACTGTTTCGTTGTTTACTGAATTGAAACTGCGTTGTTCGTTCCTTGAAATACAAC
Source organism: Enoplolaimus lenunculus (assembly GCA_030248215.1). Taxonomy (NCBI): domain Eukaryota; kingdom Metazoa; phylum Nematoda; class Enoplea; order Enoplida; family Thoracostomopsidae; genus Enoplolaimus; species Enoplolaimus lenunculus. The sequence continues at coordinate 32,505 of JASANG010003343.1, forward strand.
AACATTCAAAGTTTAGCTGTCTTTTATTGTGAATATCACATTAAGTTTACGACTAAAATGGTTGACCTGTGATTTTCGAAGTGAAAAACAATGCTTTGTACTGTTTTGAAATATTACAATGTTTAACGCGAGCATAGCAAATATTTCTTAGTTTGGGGTATAGAACAGGCCGGATCGTTTTCCTGCGGGGCATGTAATAAAGTCAGTTTAAGCTGACGACTAAGTTTTTTTGCTTAGGCTTAGGTTTAGGCGTAGGCTTAGGAATAATCTCATCCGTACGCTTTGGCTTAGGCTTAGGCTTAGAAATAAGCTCATCTTTCCGCTTAGGCTTAGGCATAGGAATATGCTTATACTACTGTTCCAGCCCTGTTCTATTCAAAGGCCGTTAATTTTAAGACTGCAAGTAGCGCTGACTACACAAAAGATACAGATTTTAAGTCGTACATTCGCACCATACGCACCCGATATATATTCCGAACTGACTGTTCAATATAAAAGTAATTTCGCTACAAATATGTATGATTTGAACACAAATCACATAAACTTTAGTCAAGAGGAAATACTAATTGAATCTAAGATACAACATTCTTAATCATACAAGACCAGCAATTAACGCAGTTTGACAATTATTATATTTATGCAATTCTGGAACACACAGTTTGCAGTTTCAAATAGATTTTTTCAAATTAATAATTGTCGCTGAAGGTTACATTAGCGTCGCCTGCAACGATGCTACACGTTCGTTTTGCTTTTTAGTAACATGAAGTGTTGCGTTCCATTGTTGTATTAGTTTCTTTTTCTGTGCGGCAAGATCCTAAAAGAAAATAAAATGGATTTTATCCACTAATCTCACATAGGGATTTTATCCACTAATCTCACATTCACGGTTTTGGATTTAAGCTCAGGCTTGGCTTAGGAAAAAGCTTAGACTTAGGCATAGCGAAGCCGTTACGTAAACTTAAGCGTAAGCGTAAAAATGTGGCGGAAGGGAAAGTTCAGCACAGAATTTGATTATTGTACCAATAGTCCTATACTTAAATTTTAAAAGTATGTTCCTAAGGAACATATTTGAATGGCACAGAGAATGCCAAAAGTTAACGCGTAGGGTTCAGATAACAGGGGAAGGCATATTGACAAATAAATAACAGTCCGTAATCGAATAGCAGAGGGTGTAGTCTTTTGAAGACGCAAAAACAGCATCTTTTTTTTGATCACTACAGTATCCATATCTGTTTCATAAAAAATAAAACTATTTCTATATTTTATTAAAGCTGGAACGGTCCATATTCGTATTTTGGGCAGCGTTCCAGCTGTTGTAATGGTCGTTTCTTATTTAAACAAGAGACACCATTATATTCGCAAATTGGAACATATTGTTTTGAAAGTCAACGCACACGATGTAGCAAACAATTAAAAGTGAACCAAAATGTAAACAAAATGTACAGCGCAGTTTTCAGGTATAAAAAAGTTTTGGGAGGAATGTTTTAGGGTTGCAAATTTTGCAACTACGTATATCAATCAGTACTAATTGGCGACACTTGCATCAAGTTCTGAATTCATTTGCGCCACTTGCGACTGCTTTACGTGCAATTCTTCTGCCGCTCGCGATTTGTGTTCTGCAATTCGTTTCAAATCATTTTCCAAATTCAACCCTGCTTCTGTCAGTTTATCAAGGATAAAATCCTACAACAGTAAAAAAAAAACAGTTTTTTTTTCAAACCAAAAACCGATGTGACATTCGTTTTATCGACATTTCTAAGTTTATTTTAATACGGTTTACCACTCCGTCAGAAATTTTTTTGTGATAAAATGATAAGGTTCTCTCAACTTACAATGTTTGCGCTTCGTAATATTTGCCAGCCCGCCCTCTCGTCGAAAGTTTTTGGATCCGCCTGTGCTTGCACCTACGAATCACGGCATACACATTTCGTGAAAAACCAGTTACAACGCAATACTACTAGGCAACAAAGTGTCAGACATAAAGAAAGAAAGGAAGCAAAAAAATATATACACTACAAAAAATGGTGGTCAAGTTGACCCCCCCTCCGAAATAGGCTCTACGGGACTACACAAACTGAGTAAAATTCAATTCCGCCACAGTCAACCGTGCGATTTAGTGACACAAATTTGACTCTGTCGAAGTCGCATTTGACTCAGTTTGTGTAGTCCCGTAGAACCTATTTCGGAGATAGCCAATTTGACTCACCATTTTTTGCAGTGTACATGACATACCTGCTTATCTTTTTCGTGTTTAATTTCTTTCAAATCAGTTTTTGCTCGTTTGACGGCATTTTTCACAATTTTCATATCATCAGTGATCGGAATGTTTGTTGTCAATTGTTTAATTTCAAGATCGTTGTTCAAAAGTTTAGCTCTTGTGGATTTTTCGGAAAATAAAATAAGCATCAGTGTGATAAATACTTTATTTGTGTATATGTCGTCGTCCAAGCCGTATGTGAGATCAATTCCGAATAGATCAACGCGTAATTACAACTTGGCGAGCTCAAAGTGAATTTTCTCTCTAATAATGTTGCAGGTTTTTGATTGGTTGATTCTTAAAAGTTAAAGCCGTGAAATTTAGGCGAATATTCTCAAATGCGTATAGCAACTATCTTCAGTTAGCGATAGGTTTTCAAACTGACGAACATCTGCAGTTGCAGATCTCAAATGTGATTCAGAATTAGGCGAAATCAAACGCGAACAATATGCTGAATTTCGAACCTCGCCATGCGCTGGTTCCAAAGTTACAGGACCTATCACCAACTGGTGGTACGTGCTACTAGGTCCAATGTTAGAATTTCAAATTGGGAAGGTATAACTTCATGAAGAATTAATTCTTTAACATCGAGTATCAAGTAGGTTGATATTCTAAAGTACAAAGCCTGTGAATAGCATTTCTCTCGTCTTCAGAAATGTCGGAAGACAATATATCCCCGCATCTCTGTCCTGTCATGTTTGCACCGAAACAAACTGTACGAAATAAAGTTTGGCAGTTCTGAAGTTCTCCGAACACCTACACGTTGACCCCCGCATTTTTGAAAAGACATTACGATGGATGGGGGCTATCGCTACCAATCCCTTAGGCTAAGCGATTTATTTTTACCAGCTAAAATAGTTTAGGAAGTACTTTTGGACTGTTTTAGTGCACCAGTAGAAGGACTGCTTCGAGCGGAAGGCTCGCGGCGTCCACTCTCATCCGATTAGCGACTTGCCAAATCGCACGGGATTAAAGGGGCGGCAGCCTGCCTGAATACAATAATTGGATGTATAAACGATAGGATAGTCAGTGTCCGAAACTTTCCCCACAGGGGGGAACTACAAAAGTGTCGAAAGTTTTTATCACATTGAATCTATAATCATCAAAATCTCAGCATCGATGTGGTCGACTCTGTAATAGCCGTTTAAAATCCAGTGGCTGGCAGGAGTCAATTCTTATGACGACAGATTTTCGATTGAACTAATCAGCGAACGATATTCACATACCGACACCAGCCAATCAAACTAGTGTGTGGCATTAGGTAATAAATCGCCAGGCTTGCAACTTGGTAAACCATAGAATTCGGATTTGGGCTAACCTAAGTCGTAATTACGCTTTGGAGTTGCCCAATTCGGAACTGTTCTAAATTACGGCTTGAGCTACGACATAATGAAGTGTACTGCAACTATTGAATATTTGACTTGTAAAAGTAGGATTTTAATGTGTGAGCTCATGGCAAATAATTAGCACTAGTATTTCATCGAATCTCGTAGAAATGTGTTACCGTCGACTTCATATACTCAATATATCCTTGTACTAACCAAAATAGCGAAAAAATATATACCTGTCTGCTTCAGTGTTTCCAGCTCTAACACATGACGCTCGTATAGCTGTTTTACATTTCCAAGCTCTACAATATATAGCAGTAGCATCGTGAATTTATTTATAACGCGATCTGACCTATCAGAAACTTTTGGATCCGCGCCTGCCTACGAGCTGGAGGTCAATCTTTACACACGAGCGTTGCAAAAAATCTGATGCATTTCCTATTAAAACATATTTGGACACCAAATCTCTATACTAAACGATGCCCAGATACCGATTTAGCAACACTGTTAATTGTTTTAGAATCAATTGACAACTGAGTTCACTAAATAAATTAGCAGGAATTTGCAAAATTTGACATGTCAAAATCAATCCATTATACACAAAACGAATGTTTCAATAAAAATTAAATTAATAATATTTTATACCTGAGTCCTTTTTGTGTTTCTGTGGAGTCAAATGTTCACGTTGTGAATTTAAATGGCGCAATTCTGTTGAAAGTTTAACAATTTCAGCTTTTAACGAATCCCATTCGTGTGTTTTTTCAGCGTTTAAGCGATGCTTTTCTTTCAAAATTGCATGCTGTAAAACATTATTATAATTGCATCAATTGCGAGCAAAACATTATTATAATTGCATCAATTGCGAGCAAAACATTATTATAATTGCATCAATTGCGAGCAAAACATTATTATAATTGCATCAATTGCGAGCAAAACATTATTATAATTGCATCAATTGCGAGCAAAACATTATTATAATTGCATCAATTGCGAGCAAAACATTATTATAATTGCATCAATTGCGAGCAAAACATTATTATAATTGCATCAATTGCGAGCAAAACATTATTATAATTGCATCAATTGCGAGCAAAACATTATTATAATTGCATCAATTGCGAGCAAAACATTATTATAATTGCATCAATTGCGAGCAAAACATTATTATAATTGCATCAATTGCGAGCAAGACTATTTTTATAACGGCTTGTAGTGCAAACATGTTTGTATGTATATATCATACATTTATATATGTATATATTTACATATAAACATATATGTATATATGTATATATACATATACATACATACATATATATACATACATATATATGTAGCATACTTTAATTAAAATTAAAAGAACAGTTCAGCCAATTTTCAATTATTCATTTTTCTTTTAAATTTTTATTTCTTTGTAAAGCATTCAAATTTTCTCAGACACAATTTTATTTTTCAATCATTACATGTTTGCTTCTGGACGTGATGATCCGACTAAGAGATGGATGGCTAGTGTTTTACATCGACTTAACACTGTTTTGTTCGATTTACGTTTGCGTGTTCGATATATATCCTAACCGGACGCCTTTATTTTTTGTGGTTTACTCACTTTTTGGTTTGCGCGCGGGATCAACACCAGATTACAATCAATATTTCGTGTGCCGTTCCGCAGTAAAGTTGCAAGATAAATTGAAGCTTTCGACCAATTCGAGCAACAAATTTCGTACACTTAATTTGTTAAACTGAGTATATATTGATTTCAATTTGCTGAATTTTGAGTCTAATACTACCTATTACTGTGAGTTTTAGTGCGACAAAGATAATTCAAAGGTTAACGACAAATTACTAAGCATTTGTCGACAATGCAGCTAAAAGTTTAAAACCATCTTGTTTGCGAGTGACTGAAACCGAACAAAGCATACAAATTTAATGCAGTAACGCACACAGTGAACGTGTTACATGTGTGTTTAGATGAATGCGTTATGCAGCCCAAGTGATGTGTTTATAACGACCACCGCCCGCCTAAGTGTTGTGTTAATGTTAACCTGTACGCTTTATTGGACCTTATCTAATTTCAAACACATTACCCCGTCTTATTTGAAGTATGCAGGTTTTTCGACTGGCTGACCAGACTTTAAATATATCGTTTATCTTAACGGTCAAATTGTATTTCGTGTTGTGGATGCTTCAAAGCCTACGCCAGCAATGTTTTAGGAGCTGATTGATAAATAAGACTTGCAGAAGCTTTCAAATAAGCCAGCAAGAATGTGTGTGGGATGGGCGTGGAATTCTAGCTTGATTTGGATAATTCAGCTGATATCAAATACTAGCGTATTTATATCGAATACTGCCGCTATTTTAAGGCAAATAAAGAATACTAGTCGTCCAACTATGCACAATGCGCAAAAGCGTTAGCGAATAATGCAAATTTTCTAATTATACAACAATCGCGTCTACGTATGTGCTATGAAACTATTGTAAACAAATATTCTGGAAACTTGCCCAAAATACGTATGTGGGGCGTTCCAGCTTTAATATATACCAGGTTTAACATATAGATTATGGTAAGAAATAATTTGACTTTTGGAATTCGATTCATGATCATCGGAATTAGCAGTTCTCTGTGGCACTGAATGGTCAGCAATCCACTGCTGTTGAAAAACTTATATTTAATTGTCTGTGATGGAACACTGTTTTCTGTATTATGGGTTTTTTAGCTATGCAAGAAAAATGCTATGCATATGTGAATTCATCCAAACAACAGAGTAGACAAATGTACAGTTTTAAGTAGAATATAACAACTGCATATGTCATTTATTAGGCCCGATTTTGTTGCCGCTGCGCATGTTATCCATTCGGCACGAAACAAAACTCTTAAACCTGCGTATGATGTCTATGTTACAAATTTAACTACTTGTTTATCTTTTTAAAACCAGCAATTAAATCGTAAATTCTTGCGATCTTCCGTTTTTGTTCATTTTGCAAGCATTCTTGTTCACTGGAAGTGGTTGGTTTTTATTCTTTGAATTATAATTTTTCTTCTAATTTTAACTCGATATATTTTAGAATTGTGGATAAAAACAAGTATAAATGTAGAAGTTTTGAAAAATTATATATATATACTTTGATTTTTCAAATCTTTAAAAATATTCTGAGATTTAAGTAACTTTTCAAATATCGCGTATTATAAAAGCATCACGCACGAGAGATACGGAGTTTTAGTTTCTGTTTGAAGTTTTACTTTGCGTCGAATAGTTTGTTTAGTTTATAGTGGCCTTGCGGGACTCTGACCGTGTATTGTGTCTTTAATGGCACTCTTGAGGTTTCAGTTTTGCTGAGCCGTTATAACAATGGTGTTTGATTCTTCTGTAAGCGTACGCTTGTACATTCCCATGCGGTACTCTAAACCAGAGTCGGTTTATTTGGAGAAGTTGATGTGGATTCGAATGTGATTCTCGTGAAAGTTAACTGTTTTGTAAATTATTGGATGCTGTCGTACGATTGTAAGTTATTTAATGTTTTGGTACTGTAAGTAGTGTTATATTTCCACCTGCGTGCTGTGATTTGGCGAGTTCCAGTTGTGTTCGCTGCTCCAACAACGACAACAACACTTAGTAATAGTACATATACAGACATACCTACTACACAATACCAAATCACTACACAAAGGGATAAATATGAAATTTTACAGATTTTTAGAAAAAGTGGTATTTTTAAAATTTCAGACATCCGGAAAGCTATAATTTTTTGCATAAATGTGAACCGTGTCTCAGATACTGCCAAGACTCAAGACTTACGCAATTATTAACGTCGTACCGCAATCGCTGATCCATTTTCTCCAAATGTCTTCCAACAGCGTCTTGATACCGTTTCAACATCGGCTAAACTTAGAGCGTTCACATGATTTTACTGACGAACCGCGTCATCATTGAAGCAATACTTAACAGCATCTCGCCTTTTAAGCGATTCCAGTTTAAGTAATGTCGCCCATGTAAAGATCAGGGACGGAACGTATTTCTGTGACGCTGGAATAGAGTAAACTTACGCTTTAGACTAATTTTTTTCCTTCGCTTAGGCTTAGGCTTAGGAATATGCTCATTCTTACGCTTACGCTTATGCTTAGGAATATATATGCTTATAATACTGTTCCGCCCCTGCTCCTTACATTGACCAGTAATGTTTAAGCACAGCAATAACCTAAAGGTAGATGCCAACAAAGGCGTATACAAAGGGAGAGATTAAGGAGATATATTATTACCTCTTGAAATTTTGAGACAGATAGGAAGCAGGTTTGACATACTTAGCTTCACTTTTTAAATTCCAGATGATAAAAAAGTTTCCTTTTATTACATTATACCCTGCCGAACACGGTGCAACCGGAATTACAATTTACCGGAACCGGAATTTGAAAATTTTACCGGAACCGGAAGGTGAAAAAATGCCGGAACCGGAATTCCGGTGGCACCCTGCTGCCGAAATGAAATTCAGACAACACGTGTGTAAGCTAACCATCGAAAAACGGGTATGTGATGTAATTATTAGATTATGTCTTCGAAATTTATACATACTGTAAAAGTTGTTACAGACAGGCCCGTAGCCATTAGCGGCGGGTAGTTGGGCTCACCCCACCCCTGGAAAAATTTTAGCCCGCCCTAGAGAATTTTCATCCTTGCTTGTAACTCATTAAAAAACCTTGAATGCCCCTCGTTGAAAATTTTCAGCCCCCCCCCCCTCGTAGCAAGGTGAGCTGGCTACGGGCCTGAGTTGTTACCAAATAAAATGGACCAATTTTTCATTTCGAAAAGTGATGTTAAAGTATTGACGTCATCAAACGACTTAGCTGTGGTGCGAATACAGACTAATCACCCGCACATACAAATGCCGGTTTAGTGGATATTTTAAACCGCAAGGTATCTCATAAATATACCATAAAACGATGATTACGTCGTCACGATCGCACTGCCTCAAAATTGCTATATAATATACAGTGGCGGATCCAGGATCTCAAAATGGGGGGCAAAATTTCACAGGTAATAAACTTATTTTTGACCCATACTGTTGTGACCGAAATATAAGGGGAGTCCCCATTTTGAGTCCCAATATAATTTTTGTCGAGATGCTGTTGGGGGCCATGGCCGGGGTGGCCCCCCCCGTGGATCCACCATTGATAATATATGCCGAATTTACAAGCTTGCATGATACTTTTGTACCGCTAAATTATCGACAGTCAAGTACATACATTTTGTCTAAACCACGAAGCAACTTTAGCCGTCTTTTACAAACATTTTGCAGCGCTTATGTTTGAACACCGAGCCAATGTAAAAAAACAGGGGCAGAATAGTGTTATAAGCATATTACTAAGCCTAAGCCTATGCTTAAGCCAAAGCGTATGAATGAGCATATTCTTTAGCCTAAGCCTAAGCCTAAGCCAAGCACAATGGCGGATCCATGGGAGGGCAATCCGGCCGTGCCCCCCAACAGCGTCTCGACAAAAATTATATAGTGTCAATTGCTGTTCTACGCTGTTTATTTCTCTGTTTTATACACAATCGTATAAGCACGCTTTAAAGTTTCGAACTCGCCTTTATTTGGCCCTGGAGTTATTTATGCGCTACAATTAGGGATAATAGACATTTATGGACTCTAACAAGGGTTTAAGGACTCTACCCGCTTACGGACTGTTATTCGGGATACGGACTCCTATTAATTGGGACTCAAAATGGGGACCCCACCTCTTATTTGGGTCACTACAGTATGGGTCAAAAATAAGTTTATTGCCTGTGAAATTTTGCCACCCCCCCATTTTGAGATCCTGGATCCGCCACTGGCCAAGCAAAAAATAATCTGAAGCTTAAGCTTACTCTATTGCAGTCCCACATGAAAACATTCCGCCCCTGATCTTTACATGGGCCGAACACCGTAAAAATTTGTGACAATCACACCATTCTTATCATATCTGTACGTGTACGTATATGAAGGTATTTGCATACATGATCAGGATCAATTGTATCGGTATAATTGCCTCCTGTGCCTTCGTTATACGTTCGCCAAATATCAACATCACTCGACGACGTTCGAAGCCCCGGATCTCGTTTAGCTGAAACCAGCAAAAATATAAATTTTTAAAAGATTCCAGAAAAGTATTCCTAGATTGCGTCGTAACCGTAAATTGAAAAATCAATAGTCTGATGCCATGGTTTAATTGATCGATTCTCAGGTCTTTGTAAACCGCTCGTTGGCTCGAAACCAGCAAATTCAACGTTTTTCAGTTTAAATATCGTGCACAAACAATCATTCTTATTGGGATAAAACAGAGCTCACATTTTGAACCTCTGATATCTGGAATGCCATGCTGAACAGCCGGTTCATCATTGTTGTCGCCAATACTTTTTCTGCTTGTGCTTCTAGATGCTGAAGTAGTAACAAACAAATGTATATACAGTCAGGGGTGAAATTTCCTCGAGAACAATTGCCAAGCGGATATATATATCCAGTGACAGTAGTTAAAAACATTAATTTCTGAAAAAAGCC
>JASANG010003143.1:0-42600 GCA_030248215.1 Enoplolaimus lenunculus
TTCTCCTGCTCCACCAAGAAATCTTCTTGCCTGTTCTGCTATAAATTTCTAGTTGCAACGTTGAGCAAATCGGTCTCATGTGTTCCATTAATGTAAATTTTTAAGCCAGAATCGGTTCAGTGTTTATCGTCCACCAGATTGGCTGTGTTCACTTTGTAATAATAAAAATTTACTAAAATAAAAAAACTTATTGTAAATAAGAATATTAACAATGAAAAATATAACTTACTACTTCAACAACTCACGGTGAAACGGAAGGAACGCAGCTCCAAAATGAGCTCCTGGCGAATTAGCAGGAGTGTGATACACAACTAAAATGTCGTATTTACTCATTCCATCGATTTGAACAGTTTTAAGCGTTTTAATCGCGTTGAAAAGGCGACGCCTTTCTCCAGCGGTTAACATTCGAATTTCCTTCCGCGTTACTCGTGGCAAATTGCGTCCGAAATCAATTTGCCTCTTACGTCGCGAACCGCCTCTTCGTTTGTTCCGTTTGGTTGGCGAACTATCAAATACTGACCCGAACCTTTCCAGCAAATCGTTCAAACGTCGCTCGCCTCTCCTACCAAGCGCCCTTCTGGCTTTGGTTTGCAAATCATTCAGCAGTAGCTGACCCGGTATTGCGGCCTCGGGTTGCCCGCTTCGTTCGAGAATACTTCCGCGAAGTAAATTTGTCAAACCGTCTGTAGTTCCGCTTCCGAGCAGATTATCAATTTGGCCCAATACCCGTCGACAAAGTGTAAAACTTTTACATAAACATAACAGATCGCATTGTTTTACTGTATCAAAATAGTCCAATTGTCTCGGCGTTAGAACGCTGTCCAAGGCAGCACGGCCACGACTTATTTGAGACTTTACGTCCCACGTAGCTTTACGCTCACAGAACGCATCCAGCTGCCGATCCCGGAACCGAACCGAGGTATCCGGACAACCGCAGGCTGTTGCGGCATTGCTGAGTGGTAGATTGAGCGTCTAAGGGGACAATGAAAAGCTGGATAATATTTAGAATCCAAAATCTACGCAGAGCTCGCATTGTCGACATATTAGGTTGATGAATTTCGCAAGAAAATCATGTTGCTTTTGTTTTAGGACTAATTTAAGATACTTGATAAATACCAAGCTATGAATATAAACTTAATACAATGGTTCGAGGATTTGTCGCGTAAAGTTTTATGGCAGAAATTTTTCAACCGCTATCTATTACTCAATGGTTTGCTTATTATTGCCTTTAAACATTTTCGGCTCCAAATGCGTTGTGCCATACACTCATTTCCGAAGCTATGCCTCCGGTTTCCTTGTTCATTAAGTCACCGAGGTTCCGCAAGTGATCAGCCGAGGGCTTGTATGGTTCATCAAGACTAAAGATAGGGTACTGTTATAGAATCAATGCCTTTTAGAGCATCAAACGTCATAGAAATAATCAAAAGTGGCCGCTAATGTTTTCAGCACCTATAAATATTTCGTAAGTCAGTCGAAGGCAGCTCCTCTAACAGGTCCCCTGAATGGTAAGGAAGTGTTTAAGCTCGGCACTGCACAAATCGTTATTTAAATACTAAACGCTGTCAGAACCCTGAGCCTAAAAATATACCGTTGGATAACTTCCTTACGCTTTTACAAGTAAAAGGGTGACATCAAAGTTTAGTAAACAACAGACACAACTCTAAATAAGGTGCTTTATTAGTTATTAAATTTTACTGTACATACTAAAAACGATTCTACGCGTTAATATGCTACTGTACAGCGTGCTGCTGCTGCTATTTTTTCCTAAACAGTTTGACATTGCGTCTAGAAAAACATTTTCATCCATCTACTCATCGGCGAGAGGGATAAATGTGTTGAGCTCCGCGTTTTGTGCAAGTTTTATAAGTCGCGTGGGCGGGTCGAATCATCAAAACTTTACAAACGTACGGTATTGACCCGAATAAGAGGGGGAGTGGTAATAAGAGGGGGGTCCCCATTTTGAGTCGGAATCAATTGGAGTCCGTAAGCGGATAGAGTCCCTAAACCCTAATTAGAGTCCATAAATGTCAATTAACCCTAATTGTAGCGCATAAATGACTCCAGGACCAAATAAAGTTGTGTTCAAAACTTTAAAGTGTACTTAAATTTTGAAAGTACATTCCTAAGTGTAGCCTTGTATTCCCCCTCTTATTCGGGTCACTACAGTAGCAATCACTACTTCGAAAATACTGACAAATGCTTTCACGTCTGGTCAAACGCATTGCCGCAGCAAACAGTGGCTAGTGTTCCGTCCAAACTCCAGGGTGGGGGTTCCCAACGTAAACGTGGATCCAGAATTGCTCGGTGTTTGATCTAAAATTGTCCGAGCCCACGCTTGTGCTTGATAACTATGACGACACTCGTCCAAAAACAGTTTCACACAAAAGTTGGAAAATGATGTATCTAGAAAGTGAACCCATTATTAAATGTCCCATACTTCGCGCGCAGCGCGAAATTTTTTTACATTTTGTGCTTAAGTAGCTGAACAGTTCTTATTTTTGGTTAAGGTTATATAATCTTCATATGCTCTAAACAAGGGAGACAGGAGACAGTACACGGCACACCTGGCTCCAAAACTGTTTTTTACTATTCTTCAATATTTCATTTCGTGTGATTCATATTACCTTAAGCGAAAATGTAGGCCATCGAGTGTAGCGTGCGAGAAAATTTGTTAACATTTAGCATTATCTGTTAGGTGTTTTAACCTATTAAAAGAATCAAGGTAAATTAGAATAATAACAAAAACTCGCGAGCGAAGCGAGCGATAAGCCAGACGCGTTTCAGAACTTCCGCGATTTTTGTTTCAACCAGTTGGGGTGGGAGCCCCTTAAAGGGTGGGGGCTCCGCAAATCAGAGGTATAATGGGTGGCTGCTCCGGCCATAAAAGTGAAAGTCAATTGGTATTAACTGTTGCATTAAGTGTAAATTATTAAATATTTAAAATACCGGAGCCGGACCCGGAAGTCAACGAAACTTGCCGGAGCCGGAAGTCAAAGAAGCTTGCCGGAGCCGAAGGTGAGGCGAAATTAGGTAGTAAAAATGATGGTCAACTAGTTAGTTTTAGTCAATATCTGCAAAATGTTGTTATAAGTTGTTCGGTTTTACGCTAAATTTTCTGCGAACTTTCTTAAATTCTTTTCCGAAAATTGTGACGAAAGTAAAACGAAACACACTAAACAGATAAATTTTGCTAAATTCTGCAAAATTTTTACAAGCGAAATTGCCGGAACATCCGAAAAACATTGTACCGGAGCCGGAGCCGGAGCCGCAGGCCCATTTTCGGCCGGATGTGGAGCCGAAGCTACAGGCCCATTTTAGGCCGGATGCGGAGCCGGAAACAGCGGTTGTACCTGCTAGTTAGGTTTTGAAACATTTTTTCAGGCGTGTAGCCTATGTTTAAAATGGGACTGGTCCAGACAACCAACCGTTACAGTGAAGGTTGAGTTTCAAAATTCGAAAGCGAAGCCAGCTTGAAGCTTGACACTCTTTTAACATTGATGTATTTCGATGAAAAATGTAAGTTTTTTTGCGGGATGACACAGATAATGCGATCGCAATGCTCTCGAGATCTGCCTTTAAAACTGAGAAGGAATCTTCGCGGCATGAAGCAAGGCTACTGATGACGCTATTTAAACTTATTGTGAATAGTCGCAAAATGTAACATTAAAACGCGGCTGGTTATGTTAGGCTTAGCGTTGCAATGTTAACCGTTGATTTCTAAACTAAAATATTGTACAGTAGTCAGCCTCCAACTTATGAAAATCGACCAATTTAATATGATTCCGCTGAAATACGCTTGTCGACCAGTGTTCGAGACGGAAATTTTATACCGAACAAAGAGCGTTTTTACTTATTGCCCAACGTTGCTAGGCAAGTTGTCGACTTTTAGAACTCTTTTGCACTGAAGTCATTCTATCACGGCCACAAAGTAGATACGTATGTTCCTTGCGTCTCTGAGAAAAAGTTAGATAGATCTTTTACGTTAATTTTATCAGTTTCAAGTGCCAGATATCTGCTAAAACAAAACAACAAGGTAGCGAGAAGCCAGATGCATTTTAAAACTTAAGCGGTTTTTGTTTCAACCGGTTAGGATGGGGCGCCTTTAGGGGTGGGCACCCCAAATGGGCGTATGGGGGGCGGCTGATCCGGCGCTGATCTAACGGAAGCGCACTCAAGGTCTAATTTTCATAAACGAGAACAAAATTTTGCGCTACGTGCTCTGTAGGTAATGCTCCTGTGCAAGTCGCACGGCTTAACCACTCAAATGGGTTGAATGCTTTTCGTATACTTTTCAAATCCAATTTTGATGGTAAAAGAGAAAAACGTTCCCGCGTTACCATTGGTTTGAGATGCACATACAATGTCCGCCCTGTTTCGTTTTTGCAGGGACACCACAGAGTATCGCAGAAACTATCATTGAATAAATCTGTATCCACACATAGTTTTAATTTTTGGTGAAATCTCCGCAAGTATTTTTTTACTTCCCCAACCACGCAAAAGAAACTTCCCTAGCCAAATAGCAAAAATGTTCGTTAATTGCATTCACAGCCTCCCTCCTTGAAGCACTGGCAAGTTCTGGACATCCTAAGCCGGATGCCAAGGTCTGGATATCCTAAGCAGGATGGGGGCTGTCGCATGAGTCGGACCCAGCCCCCCCCCCACACAACGCAATTCTTTATTGGAACACGTAACAATTCTAACGAAGTACTTTTAAGAACCGCATAGTGCGGAATGGCGCTTGGAGTGCGGCAACCCTTCATCCCGCTTGAGTCCTTGAAATTTGCGGGTGGAATTCAAGGGGTCGGCTGCTCCTGTAATTGAGGGCAAAAAGTGTTCCTGCCACACTAAATACTCAGAGGTTTTGTTGCACAATGCTCTTTGAACTAATGATGACAACGGAAAATGCACTGAACATCTTTCCACCACCTATCAGAGTTGTGTGACGGGAAAGTAAAAATGACAGGGTAATAGCTGACACAACTTGTAGACAAGGCACACCAATTTTTTGCGTTGTTTTCATTTCAGTGTCCCTGTCTCGAAAATTCGAGAAAATCGAAAAATTTTTTACGGCATATGGTTAATTTACATATTTTTGAAGTTTTTAGGTCGTGCTGAACACGTATATACCAAAAATCATGTTTCCTGAATTTATTCCTCCTATAGAAAGTTCCTGTCTAAGCACCCTCGCTTTTGGAGCCTGGACAGAGTTTCTTCGAAACAGTATTTGTGTCCGCGACTACTAGCAATGTTTTATGCTATGTACATAAATAGTCCACCTAAAATAACGCTTAATATGGATGTTTACGACAAACGTTCGGACAATTTATATATTTGCAAGGCGAATCATTACGTGAGAGTGACATCATACTTACGTTTGGGACGCGATACTCATAACGCCCGTGCTAGTTATAAGTACAAGAGTTAATGCAACTGAAAATAACAGCAATAGTCTATCGGTAGATGTGCACGGAAAGATGCATCATAAAATCAATCTTTGCTGAATAAATTTTTTCGGTGAAGCAAATTTATGGAATGAAAATTATGTTATTGCTAACTTTAATAACACTCTGCAAAGCGTTGCGAAAAAATTACGCTTATGCACCTTTTTTGAGATATATAGCTTGGAAGTTAAAAGTTCTAAAAGTGTCCCAAAGTTGCAAATAAACTCAAAAGACATTACTTTTACAAAAATAAGTAAATTTTCTGTAACAAATTATCGGAACGCCCTGGTAGGCACATATGAAATATGAATGCGTATATCGAGAAGCCAAGGAATGTTTAAAATTCGCAGTAGTAAAAACTTATCAAGAATGCAATCCTAAACAAGGACCAGTATTTCCGTGAATTTAACTATCAACAGTTAACAGTAACTCGACTGAACTTATGTGGGGTTCACGTTATAAACGGGGCAGGCGGGACACGGTTAGTACCATGTTGGTTCGACGTCAACGTTAAAATTCGGGCTCTTATATCGGGCGAACAGACAAAGCTCGAATGTCATATATTGTCAGGGACACATCCCTTTTATCAACAATTAGAATGCAACTTTGGCACGGAATTTAGGCAGATTTTGGTTTACTGCAATCAATTGTCAACGGAACGATCCACCTCTTGAGGTTTTGGACCTTGACTGATTTTGGCTGCCGGAACAAGCATCATCTGGTGTATATATTGTGTGCGGTCTTCCTTTTTTATGGTCTCGCATGTTTACGTTGGCATTATTTTGTAATGTTTTGTTTTTCGTATTACTTTCTTGCACAGGAACGGATCTTATACCAGGGAGAATAGAATGAAAATTTCTGGTTGCTGGGTTACTTTCGGCACCCCAATTGTCTCACTTTGAGGTCTTGGACTGGAACGATATTGGGTGAAAATATTCCGACTTAACCAGCAGGGTCCATAGGGCACGGGTGTTAGGTTCCCCTCCGGACCTGTGCTAGTTGTGTTCACGGCGGATCAAACGCAATTATTTGTGCTTTGTTTATGACCCCTTCGTTGTTATCCTATGTATTGTGGCATGTTTTCGGTACCTTCCAGTGTGTAGCCGCTACGTTTTGGTATATTTTTGGTATCTTTTGGCATGTAGTATTTTTATGCAATTCTTCGTATAATTACATCCGTTAATGTGTGGCTCGTTGCTTCAATGTTGTATTGTTTCTCCTGCCTTGCCATAGTGTTATTTTATTATCATTCTGCAGCAAGGACCGACACTTCTAAAATTAGCTCTTAACTACCCCTGTTACCTGGATAGAACCCTATGTACTTACCTATGACTCGTACCACTATCATATGGGGTCGGCTATACGTTTTCCTTCAGGGATTTTCCTTTCACCCCCCATCACCGTTTTTATCGGGGCCCGCCAGTTTGACTAGAGGTTTGGTTATCCTTGCTCTGACTAGAAACTATACTCATGAGTTCAATAAGACTAGTAGATCTGCACCGCATCCGTTAGTTCGATCGGCAATCCAATTATCACAGATTTGACTAGAGACAGTGCACGACTATTAAATAGGACTAGTAAAATCGCAGTGCACAGGCGGGGCTAGCATTCGCAGGAGATTTAGCTGAGAGGGGCCTGTGAGGCACAACTGCACCGAGAATAGGAGATGGTAGCAGGGCAGAAAGGGGAACGCATCTTAGGGCATAGCACTGTGGCAGGGCCCGCCTAGTGGCAGGAAATTGTGCAAGACTGGGCTTCAACCCCCTTTTAGAGACTCATCTCTCCCAATACTCGCCGGAATTTAACTCCACACACATTATGCAGCATTGAGTTAAATGTATGGGCGATAACACAATAGTGGTGGTAGTTAACACTACAGGAGTGATATCTGAGGGGAAGGGTCGAAACAGGGGTATGCACGGGTGGTCGGATAGCTGCTAGGAAGGGGGATCGTGGGGTTTAGGTGGCCACTCAGGAGTAGGCACCCGTGCTAGGTCCGCCAGGCCATCGCGCGAGTTTTCCATAGGAGGGAAGTGCGACACATGGTTTTAGATTGCGCAAAAAATTTCGCCCAGCCTTGCCCCGAGGTCGCATTTCCCCCCCCCCCTAAAAAGGCGTTGCTCAGACCTCTACGAGTGGTTGGTGGGTAACTTGCCCGATTATGCCCCCCTAGCGATGCACACCCCCGCTACCCGAGCCTTGCAACGTATGTGCCTTGTATAGCGGCGCCTCGAGTTTTACAATCGCCCGTTACTACGCTAAGTGCTATAAAACTGTTTAAGATTTACGAGAAATGCGTCCGAATTTTAGGGTTTGTTGACCCGTGCAAGATATTGAGAATTGCTATAGTTTGAAAACGATTTGCGGATGTTTTGAATCTCGCGCAGGGGTGTGGTTCAAAGGAGGCGTTCCGAAAAAGGGGTGAGGTCGAATTTTAACGGTGCACCAAACCAGAGGGGGCAACCCGCGAGTAGGAATCAAGCCCTAACCTATATATTAAGGATCTCGGAACGCCTCGGGGTAGATTTTACAAGCGGATGTGTGCATGCTAGGAATTTTTCCACAGCTAGGATGCTGAGTTCGAGATGGTATGTGTACGGATCTGGAGGCGAAAAATGCCAAAATACAAATTTTCTGGGATCCCGAAATGACCTGTGTCATTCAATAGAGCTCGTCGTACTGAGCAACAAAAATACCCAGACCATGGGTCAGGAACGCTCCGCCCGAAAGTTGTACCCCATTAAGACTTGAAATTCTGTATACGGAGCCTCACGGATCCGGGGGCAGAAAAACGCCAAAATGTGAATTTTTAGATACCTCGACGAGACCTATACCCTTCGATAGAGCTGATCGCGCTGAGCAATAAAAATACCCTGACCTTGGGTCTAGGACCTCTCCTTCGGGAGTTAGGGTCATTCAAAGTTTTGCGCATCCACGTGTATAATTTTACGGATCGCAGGGTGAAAAATGCAAAAATGCGAATTTTGGGATCCGCGACTGAAACCCCCACCAATCGATAAAGCTCGTCGAGCTGAACAAGAAAAATACCCTGACTGGGGCTCGGAAATCATTCGTTCAAAAGTTAGGGGTATCCATAGTTTTTGAAATTTAGTGTGTATAATTTTACGGATCCGAGGTTGGAAAAATGCAAAAATGCGAATTTTGGAATTGAGTATCGAGATTGGTATCAATCGACGCAGCTCCTCACGCTGAGCAATAAAACCACCCTGACCCGGGGTCTGCGACTCTTTGCTCGAAAGTTATAGGCCTTTTTCCATCTTGGGAATTTTACGTGTATAATTTTACGGATCCGAGGTCGGAAAATGCCAAAATGCGAATTTCTGAATCCTTAGCTGAGACCCCTACCGTTCGATAGAGCTTGTCGAGCTGAGCAATAAAACCACCCTGACTTAGGGTCTGCGATCAGTCGTTAGTGAGTTACAGGTCTCTCCGTTCCCCGGTATTTTGCGTGTGTGAATTTACGGATCGGAGGGGTGGAAAATGCAAAAACACGAATTCGGGAATTCGCACTCACAGTTCCTATATTTCAATAGAGCTCAAGGGGTTGAGCAATAAAACCACCCTGACCGGGGGTCTCCGGCTAACCGTCAAAGAATTGCGAGCTCCTGAAATCTCGGAATCTCTACGTACAATGTTTACGGATCTTAGGACAAAATTTGCAGAATTATGTTTTCTAGCATTTGGGGTTAGGAATGGTCTCATTCGGTTCGGTGCATCCCGAGCAGCAATAAAACCACCCTGACTGGTACCCGCGAACAGCCATTTCGGAAGTTATAACCATTACAATTTTTTGGGATCCCACACCTCGAGTGTCTCACTGGACCGAGTTTAAGTTACTGTCAAGTTTTATCAGCTGCATGAGCTATTTCTAACGGAAGGATAAGGACGATAGTAGTTCTTAACTCCAGGTTCAAAAAGATTATGTTGTATGGGTTGCAGCTTGGTTGTTTTGTTATTATAACCTTGTTCTTTCCAGTTTATGAGTTAGAGTGTCCTTGTTTCGTTATTTTGGATGTTTGCTAGTTGTATTCTGAACTTTGGTTTGCACACTTGGGAAATCTTTGCTGGACATTCTGGCTAGGCACTTTGTAGGACGGATGTTTTAGAATTCAAGAGAAAACAGGAAACTTTGCACCTGCAGCAGCAACTTCAGAATATGTCCCTTTTTTACTACGTGATCAGACTTGGACTCACTCTCAGCTTACCAGGCCACGTTTATATGTTTAGCTCACAGGCTATCCAAATAGGTTGAAAGTTATTTGCGGCTAAGCTTATGCTTGACTATGGGTGTGCTACGAGTGCCGAGACTATTTTGCATCAGTGTGTGTTTCTTGTAGTTAATTTTGCTATTTCCTAGCTAATTACGATTTGTTATTTGGGTTCCCTATACAATGCAGGTTCTGAAAGCTGACAGCACCCTCCTTTCTATCATTTGTTTAGGTTGAGAATACTAGGAAAAAGAATTGTCACACTCAAAAAGGAGAGTGACCTGGCGGTTAAAGTCATACATGCGTGCCGGTGGGTTTCGGGGGTTGCCTGGCACTTGGGCCTGGGTACGGCTGTGTCAAAACCTTAGCGTTTTCCCCGCCTTAATCATGAGGGACTCCAATATTTCGGCGCGACCCCTTTCTGTGTTGGACAGCCAATTTCACGCGTAAATTTAAACCGTCCAATCGGCGTGCATCGGTTGTGACGGTTGAATTCCTTTCATTGGCTCTTTGCAGCCGATTTCTGTAACCAATAGAGATGCGTCTCGCCGCGTCTGTTTCGCATCATTTCATTGGCTCTCCTCAGCCGTGATGCATTGGCCAATAGTATCGTTTCCGATCGCGTTTGCTATGGATTTTTCATTGGTTAAAAACTCAAACCAATCACCTGAGGTCTGGGAGGGGTATATAAGAGCAGTGCACGGGCTGCATTTTCAGTTCAGTTCAGTTTTCAAAGATTTTTCAGTCGCGAGCTCGAGCCGCGGCAGCAAACCGGTTCTCTCCGGTGCACTGTATGGCGACACGGTGCACTTGGGAGAATTCGGGGCGCTGTATTAAAACATCCCGGACGGTAGTACCCGAGATGCGCTCAGAGCGCTACAAATTTTAGCAAAATGAATAAGCTATAGGCCTGGTTGGGACTATGTATTTTCACAAAGGGGGTGCGAGTAAAATTTCTAAAATTTCTAGGTTCCTTGTAGTTGGCGACAACACAGGACCTCAATTTAATTCAGTTTCAACT
Source organism: Enoplolaimus lenunculus (assembly GCA_030248215.1). Classification (NCBI taxonomy): domain Eukaryota; kingdom Metazoa; phylum Nematoda; class Enoplea; order Enoplida; family Thoracostomopsidae; genus Enoplolaimus; species Enoplolaimus lenunculus. The sequence goes on from JASANG010003143.1 coordinate 10,692, forward strand.
TTTGGAAATCCGTACACCGTGCTAGAAACTAAAAGTCACCCAACCGGTGAAGGATAACCCGACTGGGGTCGAGCTGTGCAGTTGTCAACCGCGACGGGAAGGCCACAGCAGCCTAGTGCTAAGCACTTAGGATATGTCAACCAAAAGAGCCAAGCCCCGGTCACGCTAGAAAAAGTTGGTTTACCCCGTGACTTAAATGGTGCTTGCCGGGCCTTACTTAGGATAGTAGTAAGAATTTCCCCCAGGTTGACAATTGAACTGCTGGACGTGCAGCCCGTGTAGGATTCGCAAATTCCAGGAAATTCTAAACGAGACCCTGTTGCGCCTCAGACGCTATCGGAGACATGCTTAGCCAGTGCTTAGAACATAGGGATAGTCTTGGGACCACGAGTATATTCTCCAGGGGTCCATGGTACGCATGTATGGCATTTCAGACCGCAACTTAAGTCACTGTCCTGTCGAGCCCCTCATGCTACGTCTCTCGGAGGGAATTCCCGCCCGATCGCACATGCTAATCAAGGGTATCTTGTGGACTTAAGAATTCTTTGGCCCCCGTCGTCCAAATCCATTGGGGCTCGGTAGCTTTTAATCTCTGCAACTGCGCCGACCTAAAACGCTCCGCTTTCTAAGGCCCGATATCCTAGCGGTAAGGTGGTTAGTCCACGTTCAGGTCGCTACAGGTACACGTTTAAACTTGCTAATTTTTTGAAGCCTAGAGATTCATGAATTTCTGTACTTTTAGCAATTACGTTTAACTATTCAAACTTATTCTTGCTATCAGCGCTCGGCGCAAGTTAACTCAACTCAAGTCAACGTTCAACTTTCGATAACCTGAGACATATCCTAATTAAGGTATAACCATGTTTCTCATGTCATACGTATTGTGTGTGCTTCTACAATAAATCAAAACTTTACCTGGGTATGATTATTGCACCTAAGAGCGCTATTTTGAACATCCCGGCCTCGAGCCATGGCTTTTAAAATACCATGTGTGGATTTTCAAAGCATCAAGCTACTAGATTAGGCGCTATAACTTTTGCAAGCCTTGGTCTGAATTAGGGGTAAGATCAATAAAACCTAGAGGCTTGGATCGATCCGCCTTTTCTTTATAAGGGTCGCTGACCGTATGCTTTAAAATTCTTCAGGATCGCCTTTGGATCACCCGTGATACCAGCCATCCTTAGAACAGCAACCAAAGACCACGCTCATCCAGAAACCCGTGCCTTGGAATTATTAAGAGAAATTCTAGCACGCGGCCCGTTTGATAAATCTCGGCCTTAATCCTGACTGCTACGGGTGCGAATTACTTCTCCGCTAAACGCGTATCGTCAAGGGCTTAGGCGTAAGACGATATCGGAATTTTGCGACTCTCAAAACCCGATATCACGCCAGGGGACCATCATCCTCTGGACACGTAGGCTTATAAGGTAGATCCACGGCCAAGGACACCCGTGAGGGATACCACTCGGATTCGTCCGCAGAGGTACCCGTTGATCGCAGCCGTAACACTTAGCTTACAAACCACCGCTGTCAAATGATCAATCTGTACAAGGGACGGTATGTCCGTGACACTGCGGGATATTTATGCGAATATCATAAGATATTCCAAAATTTCAACGAATATAGTATGAAATTCAGCGGAATAGTGTAAACTTTGGGTACTAGTAAATGAACGAAAGGTTGGACAGTAGCGGCACAAATGAGCTTTAAATACCAAATACACGCCTGCAAATCGTATCCGACATAAAATCGCTTAACACCACAGCTTTATAATTCAAAAATTCAAATTTCAAATTCTAGTATCATATGATATTCAACAGGACAATTTGGGTATGTTACCTCAAGTATGCAGACATTTGAAAATATATCATATGATATTCGCAGACAATACCTCGAATATCATATGATATTGAAGCACAAAAGGTGCCCACACATGTTAATACAAGACAAATACGAATTTTGAATGCGATATAGGGTCTATATGCAGAAAAGATGTTACCCAATAGTCTTATAGGGACAAAACGTGTCCCAAGCTGCACCGGTTATAACGTGAACCCCGCATAACAACTATTGAACTTAAACATGAGACTGTAGAAAGATTGTAGCTAAAGCTTCATTTCAAAACCACATAATCACATTTTTTACTCCAGAGCTAGCAGGTCATTTTATTAGGCTCGCGCCTTGTTATATCTTCAGAAACTTCAATGAGGGATATAATCTCTCTATCTCTCCTTTGTAGCAGACCGCCAACACTCGACCATCGCAGCGGCATCAGAATCAGGTTCATACAAGTTTTAGTATGCGATTTATGCATAGTCCACTTTAATTTGCGTTCGCCCTGTGGTTTTGCCATCGTCAATTAACGCTTGCCGTCTTGTGATTTCGCAAAACTGTTTTGTGGCAGACATCTATAATTTTTCAATTTTTGAACAACTACTGTTTAATGTTTTGCAAAAATGCTTGAAATATATATTTTGACAAAAATTATTAACTAGCATTTTTCAACGTTGTTTTCGTAAATCGAACGGTTTACAGCTACCATAAATTTGTAATAGTCTTTCTCTACAACTACTATATTAACTTCGTAACACGCCATACAGTTGCCGCTTTTGATTTCTCAAAGTAGTTGTCAACACTAAGCCCATACTGTTTTAATTGACAACAACTGTTCATTTTTAGGTTGGGCGTCGGCAACTGATATAGCTTTGCGGGCTTTCAGCAGTGTGCTCAGTTTAAAATTTAATTTTTTTAGAAATAGTACTTTTTTAATATCTGTGCTTTTTATATGTATATTTTTAAAAAGCAAACTTCAGTGCATGAAGAGCACACGTCGATACGGACTCATAGCCCTGAGGGGACACGGGAGGCAGACTGTTCCTCTGATGGGAAAAATTTTGCCAACTTTCGACAGGGCACATGAAAAGATCGGGGGCGGAAGGTTTTTCTGTTGGACTAGAAAAGAGTAAGCTTGAAGCTTTAGACTAATTTTTTTGTTTGGCTTAGGCTTAAGCTTATGCGTAGGAATAGGCTCTTCTTTACGCTCAGGCTTAAACTAAGGCTTAGGCATATGCTTCTAATACTGTTCCGTAGAACCGTTTATGTAGGCGAAACATACGTTGTTCCGTTTTTGTTTCTCACAGCTGTATATTTTTATGTGAACGGTAGCTTATCCAAGATTTTCCGGCCTGGAGGTTAATTTATCTTGTGAATCTTTTATAGTATTTGAACAGCGTTTAATAATATATACTTTTTTCGATCTTTGAAAATCTAACTGTAATCAGTTACACTGAATGCTGAAATGTTTTGAAACTGTTCCGCGCAGTATAGCTGCTCCGGAGGGATCAAAATCCCTTATACTTCTTGCGCGCTGATGTTCGCTCTCATGCGTTGTGTGCAAAATTGTTGTTAAACAAAGACAATTGTATTTTTTATTTACGTGTCTTCATAAAAACAAGCATTACCGACTATTTTTTTGAGATTTACGTAGTTTGATGTGTACGTAATTAATAATATGTTTGAGAAATGTTGGAATAAAATATATATGATTTGATAAAATTAACCGCGCAAGCGTTTATGGGGTACGTGCTAGCTTTGGTCCAAATTTAGGGCTTAATGTTTCAGAATTGTTGGAATAAAATATACATGATTGGATAAAATTAACCGCACAAGCGTTTATGGGGTACGTGCTAGCTTTGGTCCAAATTTAGGGCTTAATGTTTCAGAAATGTTGGAATAAAATATACATGATTGGATAAAATTAACCGCGCAAGCGTTTATGGGGTACGTGCTAGCTTTGGTCCAAATTTAGGGCTTAATGTTTCAGAAATGTTGGAATAAAATATACATGATTGGATAAAATTAACCGCGCAAGCGTTTATGGGGTACGTGCTAGCTTTGGTCCAAATTTAGGGCTTAATGTTTCAGAAATGTTGGAATAAAATATACATAGTTGGATGAAATTAACCACACAAGCGTTTATGGGGTACGTGCTAGCTTTGGTCCAAATTTAGGGCTTAATGTTTCAGAAATGTTGGAATAAAATATACATGATTGGATAAAATTAACCGCGCAAGCGTTTATGGGGTACGTGCTAGCTTTGGTCCAAATTTAGGGCTTAATGTTTCAGAAATGTTGGAATAAAATATACATGATTGGATAAAATTAACCGCGCAAGCGTTTATGGGGTACGTGCTAGCTTTGGTCCAAATTTAGGGCTTAATGTTTCAGAAATGTTGGAATAAAATATACATAGTTGGATGAAATTAACCACACAAGCGTTTATGGGGTACGTGCTAGCTTTGGTCCAAATTTAGGGCTTAATGTTTCAGAAATGTTGGAATAAAATATACATAGTTGGATGAAATTAACCACACAAGCGTTTATGGGGTACGTGCTAGCTTTGGTCCAAATTTAGGGCTTAATGTTTCAGAAATGTTGGAATAAAATATACATGATTGGATAAAATTAACCGCGCAAGCGTTTATGGGGTACGTGCTAGCTTTGGTCCAAATTTAGGGCTTAATGTTTCAGAAATGTTGGAATAAAATATACATGATTGGATAAAATTAACCGCGCAAGCGTTTATGGGGTACGTGCTAGCTTTGGTCCAAATTTAGGGTTTAATGTTTCAGAAATGTTGGAATAAAATATACATGATTGAATAAAATTAACCGCGCAAGCGTTTATGGGATACGTGCTAGCTTTGGTCCAAATTTAGGGCTTAATGTTTGAGAAGTGTTGGAATAAAATATATATGATTAGATAAAATTAACCGCGCAAGCGTTTATGGGTACGTGCTAGCTTTGGTCCAAATTTAGGGCTTAGGCTTTATGCTTGGTTGTGTACCCCATTCCACCACTATACATTGGTTCCTGTCAATCGCATTTGTATGTGTAGCGTTATCTCCAAGAATAATGTCAAACATTTTGTTTTGTTTTGTATTTGCGATGACTAGGCTACAACCGGAGGTCTGCCTAACATGAAACCCCAAAAATTACGTTGAAGATTTTGTTTGTATCCTGCAAAAAATCGACCTCCGGCTCAGGTAGAATTTGTGCCGGATGTCGTGAAATATTTGGTCTTCATAATTTGCATATTTTGATTCAAAATTTATTTGTTGGGTGCGTTTCGTTTTTAGATACTTCTGGTACAGAAAAACTGACGACATTTCGCCAAAAATAAACGTAAAAACCAAAATATTTAACAACATATTGGTCAAAATTAACAAATTATAACGTTGTTTGAATTAATTACCTAAATCTCGTGTCACCTCCAGCTCCGGCCTATTTTATGACCTCCAGCTCTGGTTCCGGTATTTTTCAAATCCGGTTGCGCTTAAATATAAGCCTATGACTAGCATAAAGCTTAAAGCCTGAGGTACTTTTAGGGGAACTGCGCAAGAACCTAACATTCTATCCAGTCTTAGGTCCCGAAACGCAAGTCTATTGTTTTTAAAAATGTTGTGGAATGTTTCAAGCAGCGCTTTGGCGCCAGAAGTCACACAAAACTTATAGCGCTGCTCTTTATTAAAAATCATATATACAATATTTCTGAATCAGACGCCCATAAAGATCGGGAAGCAGCTCATTTTTTATACACCATAGGCTTAAGCTTAGGGGCCCATGTAAAGATCAGGGGCGGAACATTTTTCTGTGGGACTAGTAAAGAGTAAGCTTATGATTTTAGACTAGTTTTTTGTTTGGCATAGGCTTAAGTTTATTTTACCAACAAGCAATTCTGAAAACCATAAAATATACAAATGTATTTTTAAAACAATTTTAAATTTTAAGCTGAAAAATTCCGGTTCACTACCAGTAGAGAGCAAGAGGGGGAAGCGCAAACTGTCAACCTTCTCCTGTATTTTTATACGTCGGAAAATTGAAAGCAAAAACAAATCGATTATTGAATACAACTATTTTTCAAAACTTCGAAGAAATTCAACCTAAGGTGCGCATTGCTGTTTGTAGGAAGGGGATGTGCTCCTCCATCCTGCATTTTCGTACGTTGGAAAATAAAAATCAAATCGGTTTACAAAATTGAACACCGCAGATAACTGTTCTTTTATAAAAATGTTTTCAATTAACGGCTACTGTTGTAAACTTGAACGACGTATACAATTGCGTTATACTTTTTTATCGGAAGTTTTTCAATTGCGATATTCTATTTATGTTTCAATTGACGACTGCAATCTTCGAAATGAGTCAGGTTTACGATTTCATGTGTAGTTGTTAGTAGCTGTAGAGAAAGACCGTTTTTAAATGTTAAAGCAATCGTCAATTGATTTTCAAAATTTAAAATATTAAAATAGCAGCACCATTTGCTATTTTCTGTATAGCAAGAGCCAACTTCAATTGACGATGCCAAAAACCACAGGACGTACTCAAATTAAAGTGGCCTATGCATTATATTTGAAAAACGTTTCACGCTGCACAGGGACAAACACAAGGGGAAGGATAGCAGGAACTTTTCAGGTCTTTAGACTTCTGCGGAGACAGAAAGTTTTAATACTCTTTCGTATAACCTTCTGGATCCTAACTGTCACACATTTTCTTTTTACACAACGGTATAAGGTAGGTTACCCTGGATCGAAAGTCCTTGCCACCCATCCTTGGCGGAGACAGAAAGTTTTAATACCCTTTCGTATAACCTTCTGGATCCTAACTGTCACACATTTTCTTTTTACACAAGGGTTCCTTGTAGCTACCCTGACGCTCTGAGTCTTTTGTCTTAAGTCAAAATCACAAGAGTTAGTTTGAAATTAAAGAATTACACAACGTTGTTTTTCTGCGTTCAAACAGGTGTCATCTTGCGCATACTACAGTGCGTTGGTGGTGCTAATGTTTAGCTTTTACGTTTTGCAATCAAACTGTTTACCTGCAAAATTGAGCACGCAGTGAGATTCTGCGTTTTATGCTCTCGATCTGTTTTATTGTTCAGTCTATATTTTTGAGGTTTTATTCAAGGCTCAAGCTAAATTTCAAACGATTGATGCATATACACAGTGCACTGCAAAAAATGGTGAACCAAATTGACTCTCTCGGAAGTAGGCTTTAGAGTGAAACGTGCGACTGGGTGAAAGTCAAATTTGACTCTGGAGGTGTCAAATTAGACTCAGTTTGGGTACTCCCGTACAGCTTATTTTGGAGAGAGTCAATTTGGCTCACCATTTTTGTCGTGTGAGGATCATTTCTTGTTTTGATTTTTTAGAAACGACTCGGACCTAACGATAATTGAGGAATAAAATAAAGAAATATTTTGTATATCGGTTTCTTACTGAATTTTGAAACTAAACAACAGTTTAAAAGTTAGAAAATGACTTAAAAAGTTTAATTTGACATCATGCCAGCCGTACGTTAAATTTCACATACTTTAACCACAATTATGTAATAAGTCATGTATTGTTTCTTAGTGCCAAAGTGTGAGCATTTATTGTATATATTATAAGGGCTCCATGGATGCCCCACCAAAATATTTCTCAGCTCTATAACTTCGTAGTCTACTAAAAAATTTTATAGTTTTGCCAAGATGGGGCCCCCTACTCCAATTTGGGGGCGGTTGGGGGGGTCGCTTCCACCGGCACTGTACATAATATATACACATTTGTAAAAAAATGTTGCCCATTTTTGTTATTTTAACGCTAAAAAATTAAAATAAATTATATTTTAAATATTTGTACCATACAATGGTAACAATCCAAATGCTTGACTCAATTGCGCACAGCGAACACAAGAAAATGCCAATGCCGTCTGGAAGTGCAATAACACATAGACAATTGGTTGCTGTGAAACAAGAAGCGAAAAGGTAGAACTATATTTATGGTCCTTGTAGCACGTAGTGGGTTGCTCATTTGCAAACAGGAGGACTGGAGAGCTTAAAATTACGCTTAGGCTTAGGATTAGGTAATGATTAGGCTTAGGTTTAGAATTATACATGGTTTTGTTGACCAAGGTTAGGCTTATGCTTAGTAGGCGGCATCTGTAGTTTACAAAAGCATATTTTTATTATATAGGTGTCTAAACTAAAATGAATGGCGAGATGAGACGTTTTCAATGTGTCTTATTTATATAAAGACGTTGTTGTACAAAAAATTCAGAGCATAAACCTTTCTTTAGTCAAAACACTATTTTGAGCTGCACAATTTCAAGTGCGCACATGATTTGCATTCTCGCCGTTTAGTTTCAACAAATTCGTACAGTGACCTCGGTTGAATCCATAGTTGCTGCTAAAAAGCAATTTAAGCCAATTATCAAAAATTCAGACCTATTAATTCTAAGATTAACTTGCACAAAATCACCCCGCATACAGACTATTTATTAATTTTCAAATTTATTTGTAAAAGAACGGTAAGCTTAAGAACTCTCCGTCGTCTTCTATTGTAGTTGGCGTTTTTCAGATACAAAAATTGTTCAGTCGCATTGTTATGTCTACTGATTGCACTACTAACAACGTTAGTTATTCTTGGGCTTGTCGGATGGATTTTATATCCTGATACCTTCAAACGAGGTACATTAAACGAATCACTGGTGATTATATTATCATGCACTATCCGTACACCTTAAAGTATGAATCAAATTTGCAATATGCTCGCAAGGTGTAAAAGAGCAGTAAAATTACGGAAACGGATAGTTGTCAAAATAATTGAAACGGAAAACGAATATTGAAGTAAAAAAGTTTCCATGTGTTGTTCCCAGCAAACACAATTGAGCCATGTACTGTATTGACCCGAATAAGAGGGGTCCCCATTTTGAGTCCGAATCAATAGGAGTTCGTATCCCTAAGAGACCGTAACCGAGTAGAGTCCCTAAACCCTAATTAGAGTCCATAAATGTCAATTAACCCTAATTGTAGCGCATAAATGACTGCAAGACCAAATAATTTGAGTTCGAAACTTTAAAGCGTACTTAAATTTTAAAAGTACATTCTTAAGTATAACCTTGTATTATCGCTCAAGCTATTGACACAAGACAAATAAACGTTTAATTCAACGGAAAATTGCAGTACCGGATATATATTTGTAACGAAGGGCGGCGGAGCGTGGGTTAAAAAATATCAGTCCGTAACCGAATAACAAGGGGGGTACCCTCTGGAGACGCCAAATAAATATCAGTCACCCCCTCTTATTCGGGTCACTACAGTACATATATCTCTGCTTTCTAAAACTTAAAAAATAGCTGAATGAAGAAATTTTTAAGATTTTCGATGAATTCTGTAATTTTTAATTGATATTGCACAAATGCATTATATCTATGATGACAATCTCCAAGATATATGACTGATTTATTATTAATTTTCAGCGTAAAAATAACATAATTTCCGGTAATTCTATAAAACAAAAACGGAAATGGAAACAGACGCTGATTCTCAAAAAGAAGAGAAACGAATAACCGTGGCTATAAGTAATGACAATATTAATCATTTGAAGTTAATTGCGAAGCAAATAAGTTGAAGCTGATGAAGCATAAGTGGAACGCTAAACTGATTGGAATCTGAAACTATTTCATCATGGACCAATTGTAATGTGTAAAACACATTTTGTTTTTCCATCCATTGTCTTTAGGACAGACGAAAATGATATCTTGAAACTTGAACGTTTAATGTTTCGCATGCGAAACTGATTTTGTAAAATTGTTTATTTTTCAAGAATCAAAAGTAAATTTGGACCGTGGTTATACATGGCCGACCGCAAGCGATCGTCCATTACTTTCATATACACATGCCGCCGTGTCAACAGACAACGGCCTGTGTTCTGAAATCGGAAGGTAATTAAATTTGGAGTGACGTTTAATCTAGAGTTTTTCATTGCTAAAAGATTTGGCCAATGTATAAAAACAGGGCCGTAACAGTAGTATAAGTATATTCCTAAGCCTAAGCCAAAAAAAATTAGTTTGAAGCTTAATTTTGCTCTATTGCGGTCCCGCAAAAAAACATTCCGCCTCTGACCTTTACATTGGCCAAAGATTTGAAGGCAGGAAACACAACTTTACAAGCAACCTACAGAAACACCTGTTGAAATCTTAACAATTTGATCCATGTTACTTTTATGAGTGTCACAGTCCGGTTTTGTCGAGGTACAACGTACAACTATAGAGCAGGCTAGGGCTTAGAGGAAATGCTGATGCTTTATGTTTAGTTTTAAGTTTTGTTATTGAGTTTCTATTACGCTTCGACTTACGCTTTAGCCAGTGTAAAGCAATATTACACTTAGATGACAAATCAATTTCCATGACAGTCACATTTACCGTTGCTTTTAATCATTTCAACATATCTAAAGAACCTAATTTCGTTAACGTATTTCATTTAATGTTTGAAAAAATATGGTAATGGGTCTGATTACGCATTTTTGAGCCCGGTATAGTTGAGAAAAATTTAATGGCATGAGTTAAATGAACGTATGTAATGAGTACTAAAAGACCTCGTACATTGCAAACCACTGCTTTTACCCGTTCATTTCAACGCAACAAAGAAAACACATGTACAGGTCATTGTTCGAAACTGTTTAACAACTCGGTATTTTTCGGTATAAAAACTTTATTTTTTGGACCTTCAATAGTCACCGATAAACTAAGAAGAGGTAAAATTTATTAAATTAATGATCTTACCAGCTTATTTGTGTGTCATTTATTTATCATACACCTTGATAACTGTGAATTCGTCTGTATGTCATGGTTCATTTGTATCAGAAACATAATGATCCTTGGAGGCAATGCAGTGGATAGTGCAATTGCCACTGCAATTTGCGAAGGTGCAACAGTGTCTCAAAGCTCCGGTTTTGGTGGTGGCTTCTTTATGACATTTTATAACAGGTATCGTCCATCTATACTTAGCTGAAAGGTGGACCGCTTTTCTGCGGGACTTTAATAGAGTAAGCTTGACCTTTTCACTATTTTTGCGTAGGCGTATGCTTAGGCTTAACTATAGAATTATCCTTATGCTGAAAATAAGGGTCAGGCTGAAGCTTACAAATATGCTTATACTACTGTTACGCCCCTCAGCTATATATGTGCCACAGGTATGTATGTTCAAGTCTGGTAATTGGATTTGAAGTAATTTGTGGAGAACGCATTTGGTATGAGCAATTCACGGTATTCGCTTGCGAAAAACGCGGAACTCTAACCGCAGATAAAATTTGCTATGCCGGAGGTGAAGCAAAATTTAGTTCGGATGATTTTTAAATCGCTAACCTAAAAAACTAAGCCAACGTGTTTCCATGGCTAGCAAATAAAGACCCAAATAACTGGCGGCAGACACTTTAAGGTTGCTTGCAGATGTATGAGCAATTTGTACACCTTCACACGTATGTGTTTACAAAACAAAGTCGATTTTTATGACGGAGCAGTGCTCGAATTACGTATGCTCGTCGTTTTAGCATTTATTACTGTAGATTAATGTTTTAATTGTTTTTTGGTTTTGCAGAACGTCCGGTGAATGCATATCGATTGATGCACGAGAAACAGGCGGTGAACACGCTACTCCAGCCATGTTCGCCACCCAAAGTTCTCGAGTAGGTAAATAATCGATAAAATTGACAACCTGAAGTGTTTTGCGGAACATGCATTCTCAAGCCCATGTTAACTGTAGGGGCCTGCATACTAAAGCGTAAGCCTAACCGAACACAAAGCTTAAACAGGAGTCTAATCGTAAGTGTAAGCGTCCGAATCTCTAAAGTCCGCTGTTTCCGTCTTACGGTGGGCAGACCTACAAAATTAACCTGGGCCTAATCTCAAACACTTTTTTTGCACTCGCAAGCTAGCGCGCCATTTTTTAATTAAGGGTTGCGGCGCCGTGCGTCACCGTGCGGTTTTGTACGCAAATAACTCACGTACGATAACGTATGGCGACGGATGGTGACGGACGGCGCCGTGCGGGTGACGGACGGTGACGAACGGCGCCGTGCGGGTGACGGACGGTGACGGACGGCTCCGGACGTCAAGTATAGCGTAACCCTAAAGGTAATTGCACATTAGTGTGGTTTAGAAACCTCGCACGGTAGCATTTTCATCCCGCAAAGCATGGGTATATAAAGTTTAAGACCAATGATAAAATTATGTAAACAACTGCAATATGCTGTCTAGTTTATTCACTTAAAGACACGTTACCAGCTACCGGATCCTCAAAGAGGGCGGGGGCATATTACCCATACAAGATAATTATTGCGAAAATTTGGTTAGGATTATCTTCTATTTCTGAAAATCTTATTGGCACATTTGTTGCACGCAAATCTGCCATTTTTATATGCTAGACCCCTGTCAGGAATCTTTGGATCGGCCACTTGGGATTACGGTTAGGCTTAGTATGCACACCCCTATAGTTAATAACGTCGGCCGTTAACTCCGGTATACTATTTCAACAGGTCAAACTATTGGGGGAATTTTACTGTACACAAAGCCCTTAAGACCATTTTTACTGGATTTTGTTAAAATTGGGATGATTGGTTAAGTGTTCATTTTTCAGTATTAAACTTGGTATACAATTCAGTCTCTTGTTCCCCAGTTTCCTGTTTTCCAGTGAACAATCCCTATGGATAACATGTGTCGAAAAAATACGTTTGTGCTGTTGTCGCCGGAAATTAATTTATGCATATTCAACATCCCAATGTTTTGCCGTAGGATTCGCTTCAATAGCAACGCCTGGTCAGCTTTATGGACTTCGTGTGGCGTGGGAAAAATTCGGTTCGCTTCCTTGGCGTTCACTGTTTGCTCCAACAATAGAATTATGCAACAATGGATTTCCTGTCCCCAAATCAACGGCGTCAATTTTGGCGAATAATAATTATCATGACACAATTAATGCGATTGCTGATCGTCGAACAGAACTTGCTGAGTAAGGGTTGCGCTATATATACTTGTCGTGCACGACGGATATTGCCGGAAGTCATTTTTGTTTATGAATTATTGTCCATTGTCATGATTAAATTGACGGGTTGGCCTCGAACGTCGCTAAACGACGACACAGGGCCTCATTAACAAAGTCAAAAAGTATAGCGTCATCCTAAAATTATTTTGCATAATTCTTGGCTGCTGTAAACACTTTTAGCCACATTTAAACATGAATGCTTCAAATTAGGCCCCGACTTTAGACTAGGTTGGGGTATTAGGCAAAGGTTTAGGAAAAGGCTTACGCTCTGGTAAGCCTTTTCCGAAATTGAAGCCTGAAGTGTAATCCTTAGACCGAGACTGTTAAGCTTATCCCTGTGGTAGAAATGTACAAGAACGTATAATTTTCAATGCCGAGTGTAAAACGAGTTTGCCATGTAGTTGCCCTATTGCAGTCAAAAGTTCCTTATCAGACAAAACTTTGCAAAGCTTTAAAAAGAAATTATTATCGCAGTTTGGAATTGGGATGGATTGTTCTATGAAAAGAAAATTCGCAAGGAAATTTTTGTGCTTTCGCTAACTTTTGCGCATTGCGCATGACTTACCATTTTTTGTCATGTAGAAAACTTGCGTCTGTTTTCTAAACGAAAATTTGTTGATTTGTAGACTCGTTATTAATCCAAAAACTAAGAAACCGTTTACAGAAGGTGAAATAATGAAGCGTCCAAAACTTGCACGAACACTGGACCTCCTGGCGAGTACGAACGATCCAGTCAACTTGTTTTATAACGGTGATATAGCCAGGAATATTATAAATGATATACAAAATAACGGTTAGTCATTTATCGAAAATGGTGGAACCTCAAGCATAACTTTTACCTGTAGCAGATGCAGAAATCCGTCGTTGAGTAGTCGTTGTCTTTCTCCCTACATTTTACTATTCACTGGATGCATTGATGAGATTTTCATCGTACAGTTCGAAATTGGGCAATTTTTTAGGTTCAAAAGTGTAGTTTGACTACAAGTGAAGTTATAATATAAAACTCGAATCAAAAATACAAAACACTCTTCATGGTTTGAAGAAAGAGTTTCTGTTGATGCTCAAACATTGAACTTCGACTGATCCTATGAAAAGCATTTACGTATAGCGTTTTGCTAGCGGTTCATTTCAGTCTTTCCCTACTTATAAAAACATTTTAAAATATGATGTTTGAAACACGAAAAGCAATTAAAATAGCTAAATGGCTAATCAGTGTTTCTAAACCAATGATACCTGGAAAATTAAAAAGTTTTCATAGAAACTAGCCATAAATGATTGATGCCTATATATTTCAGGTGGTTCTTTGACAATACATGATTTTGCTAAGTACAGACCTGATGTAAATTTAAATCCAATCCGCGTTCAAGTCTCAGATCAACTCGAATTGTGTGGTCCGCCACCGCCATCGTCTGCTGTTGTTCTTGCTGCATTGTTGCGTACAATCGAAGGTATGCATAAGGCTAAAAACGAAGCGCTCTTACAGAAATTGTGGAGAGTTCTGTGTTTCGCAGTAGAGGATAGTCTGTTTATATATACCATGACGTCGTTTAAGTATTACACTTTAGTGTTTTAAGCCCTATTTACACGTGCAAGTTTTTGCTCTGGATCCGCATGTTTTTTCCGCCGTATATCTGATCATTTTGGTGCTGTATGTCAAAATAAAAAGAACCGATTTCATGAGCCATCGTTTGTTATAGCGTTATAAAAGCTTCTTGATATCTGTTAAACTTTAGGTCTCAAACTATCAACTTGGTCCATAAACGACTTGGCTTCATCGGCGCTAACTTATCATCGACTTATCGAGGCAATGAAGTTTTCATACGCTGCGCGTTCTAAACTTGGAGATCCAAAATTCTCACCAGAAATAAACAAAGTATATCAATCATCGAAGCATAAAAATTTCAGCTTTTAGCAAGAACACAACAATGTAGGTTGTTGATTTGAATCAGACGTTCTCGTTCAATTTTATAGAGAGGTAAAACGAAATGTAACATTTTTTACCCAGACATTTCTATTGTGGCCCATGTATGCTGAGGGCCGTCCCCTTGTTCCCAGACAACAACAAGCATGAGTGCAGCGCATCAAACTATAGCGCAAAACTTTGGAAGCTACCCTTCAGGTATCACCCTGTTTGAGATTTTTTATATATAGTGGGTTTCCCTGACCTTTTTTCGATTTTAAGCGACCCTTAGGGCAGACGGCTGTCACGCATTAGCCACCCCACACTAAAGAATTCTTTTCTGAAACTAATTAAATTTTTACTAAAGTATATAACTGTGTTTTTGGTGGTGACTGTCTTCCTGTTCCGGCTGTTATGCTGTCCTCGCTGCCACACCTTTCAGCAAAATCTAAGTACGCAGGAGGAGTAATTCCATATATTTCTCCAATTTTCTCGTCTTTCGGACAGCGGGATGGCCTTCAAAGTAACAATGACCCGCACAGTATTTCTGTGTATGCGGCAAAATGAAAGCTGAAGTCGCAGATTGTCAATTTATTTGTAGTCGTTGCATCAATAATGTTCAAATTACTTAGTTATTGCAACATAGCAAGACCATATCCTACTTTTTTCAGGTTGTGCGAAAACTTTTGTCCGACTGGTGGTCAAACCACGTTGTAAATTCGATTCCTCAAATAGCACGCAATTTAACCTTTTACGGCGAATCTTATACGAAATTCGAAGAAGGTGGTACTACACATATCAGCGTAGCAGACCCTATGGGTAATGCGGTTTCGCTAACAACGTCAGTGAATTTTTAGTAAGCTCATACATTTTAAACTTAAAATTAAAAATTGATGAGCGGATGATAGTTTATATTGAATAGCAGTGTTTTCATTTTATAACTTTTGATGCCTATGTTATGTTTTTATGAGCAGCTTCGCCAGGTCATAAAAACTGCGACAAAAAGCAATTGAAAATTTCGGTTAAGTTTGATATCATTGTCTCAAATGATGACAAAGTTGAAGGTATGTAATGCGGGGTTCACGTTATAACCGGGGCAGGTGGGACACGGTTTGTCCCATGTTGTTTCGACGTCAACATTAAAATTTGGGCACTTATATCGGGTCAACAGACAAAACTCGAATGTCATATGACATTAGCTTACAAACCACCGCTCTCAAATGATCAATGTGTACAAGGGACGGTATGTCACGTGACACTGTCGGACATTTATGCGAATATCATATGATATTCCAAAATTTAAACGAATATCATATGATATTCAGCGGACAGTGTAACCTTCGGGTACTAGTAAATGAATGAAAAGTTGGACGGCAGAGGCACAAACGTGCTTTAAATACGAAATACATGCCTGCAAATCATTTCCGACACAAAATCGCTTAAAACCGCAGCTTCATAATTCAAAAATTCAAATTTCAAATTCTAGTATCACATGATATTCAACAGGACAATTTGGGTATGTTACCTCAACTATGCAGACATTTGTAAATATATCATATGATATTCGCAGACAGTACCTCGAATATCATATGATATTGAAGGACAAAAGGTGACCTACACATGATATTAGCAGACAAATACGAATTTTTGAATACGATATGGGGTCTGCAAGGAGACAAAATCTGACCCAATAGTCTAATAGGGACAAAACGTGTCCCAAGCTGCCCCGGTTATGCGTCATCCATTTTAATGTGTGCCCGCCGTGTGGAAAATTGACGCAACCATTTCCAAGTACGGTTTTGAAAAACGCTTCAAAAAGGAAATGGAATTTCAAAACTGTTTCAATTTCCCACAGCTATCGATTTTTCAAACTCAAGTAGTTAATTGATGATGAAATTTTACAACTCAAAGTTCAAATAGAAGGTTAGGATGAGAGTTTCTAGAAATGATGTTTGATGGGCCACCCAAGTCGCAAGGTTGAAGTTGTGCGATTGAAATTTTGAATATCTTGACGTTAATGGTCATTCGACGCTTGGGGTCAAGTTTCTTGTGCTACCAGTTTTACTGAGGTTGGGTTTAAAATTGGAACAGCAATTTTTTTGCGCGCACTGGAGTTACTTTTTATGGAGTACGACGGTATATTGATTCAAGGATTGGTGATTACAATTGGTATCCCCCGCAAACTGAAACCGCATATAGTCACGTTGAACTTACTATGTCCGAACGTGTCTACGATCTAATTAAGAATATAGACGAAACGAGCGAAGATTTATGAGTGTTAATAGTTTTGCATAATTTAGCAAAAATTATCTGTTTAGTTCGTTTCGATTGACTTCTGTCACTTTTCAAAAAATCAACATAAAACCAAACCACTTAACAACATATTGCAGATATTGGCTAAAATTAACTAATTAGCCATCATTTTTACTACCTAATTTCACCCCACCTGCGGCTCCGGCTCCGGTATTTTTCACCTCCGGTTGCACCCTACTACGTAAATGTATACCAGACAGACTTCACAGGCGTTTACAGAACTAAGAACCATGATCGAGAATTGTGCTCAATTACTTCAGACATCACGCCCCCTAAACGTCAGCCACTTTTTCCTATACTTAGTGCTTCTTAGGCTAAGATTTAGACTTAGGGCTACGGTTACCGCCCCTGGATTGTTTTTTCCGGAAAAAAATTATGACCGGAAAAAAATGAAAAAAACACATTCCTTGTCTGAGTGATCGGTTATCCCACCCTTAGCCGGCGTTTGCCCAAAAATGCTAGCATTTTGAAGCTTTTTGCATATTTGAGCTTCTGTTTTGGCGTGGAATAATAGGAGGCCATTAGAGGTCGAAGCTAGAAAAAGTTTTGCATCAGCTTTTTTGGCCGGCCCCACTGTGGACGAAACCTGGTGAGCGAACCGAAACAGATGTATATGTAGTTTTGCATTAAATCTCGTGGCAAAGCTTCAATTCTGAAGTCCATTTACAAATGCTGCAATTTTCGCTCTTTTCGGACGTATAATGTGTCCTGGTGAACATATACACACGGTCACTACAATCCTGTACAGCCCTGTTCTATACATTGGCCAAAATTATAGACAGCATTAAAAGAATTGCGTGTTTGTAACAAATATTCCTATCTGGTGCATAAATCTTTCTTTCACTTCCGACGTCGAAAACGCCTGCCGTCATAGTTGAAAGCGAATTATTGCACCGATTAGTTCAAAGGTCATGTACCTACCGCAGTGTTTCCGCTTTTATGATTTTTTCAATTTCCCACTGCCCTGCTGATTTTCAACTACCGTGAGGGAAATTGAAACTGAAATTTGGGTGCCCATTTCCCACTGCAGTTTTGGTGACTTTTCAATTTCCTTTTTGACAGCAAATTTAGCTTATCAATTTCCTATTTAAGTTTTAAAAATGTCTCAATTTCCTACTGCTGTCCTATTTAAATTCCCTATTGGGAAATCGACACTCAAAATATCATTTCGATTTACTAGTACGGTTTGCAAATTGTCTCAATTTCCCACTAGACCAATTTTTTCAAATTAAATTTCCTTCTTGAAGCGTTTTTCAAAACCGTACTTGGAAATGGTTGCGTCAATTTTCCACACGGCGGGCACACGATAAAATGGATGACGCATTATAACGTGAACCCCGCATAAGCGGTGGCTTGAGGTATGGTCGAAGGTAGTATTTTGGGATTTGGGGATATGGTCAAAGGTGGGATTTTGGGATTTTGAGATTTCGGGACATAGTCGAAGGTGGTATTTTGTATTTCGGGACATGATCGAAGGTGGGATTTTGGGATTTCGGGATATGGTCGAACGTGGGATTTTTTTATTTTGGGACTTCGGCATATATGGTCGAAGATGGGGTGCTTATAAAGCCTAGGACTAAACCTAAGTCTAAATCTAATCCCAAGTTTATGCCTAAGCCTAAGATTTAGCCCAAAGTTCATTTAGGATCTAATCAAATGTTTAAACCAAATCCTATTCTTAAAGCCTAAGCCTAAAATAGCCCAAAGGTCATTTAAGATTTAATCTAATGTTTAAACCAAAGCCTATTTCTAAATACTTACATGCTAAAAGCGAGAGCCAGATCCTAAAGCCTAAGCCTAAATAAAGTCCAAGCCTAAGCCTAAACCTAAGCACAAGCCAAAGCGTAATGGGATTTTAGGTCTTCGGGATACGGTCGAAGATGGGATGCTCCTGAAGCCTAAGACTAAACGTAAACCTAAGCCCGAGCCTAAACCTTTAGATTTAGCCCAAGGGTCGTTCAGATCTATCTAGGTATAAACCAAAGTCTACTTTTAAAGCATAAGCCTATGCCATTTACTGTCTAATCTAAGCCTAACCAAAGCCTAAGCCTGGTTGAAAAGCCTAAGCCTGAACCTTCAGGCTGAGGGTCATTTAATATTTAATCTATGTTTTACCAAAGCCTATTCCTAAAGCCTCAGCCTAAACCTAAGTCCACGTATAAAGCATAAGCCTAAACCTAAGATTAAGCTTAAGCGTAAACCTAAGCTTAAGCCTAAGCCTAAACCGTAGCCTAAGTCGATGCCTAAGCCTAAGGCTAAGGCATCTCTAAAGTTTATGTATATATAGTAAACGTTCGTAATACTGACACTTATAGGTTAGTTATATGCAACACACGTAATGCAGTTTTCCCAATATTGACTTGCGAGTTGCTCAATATTGTCACCTTTTCCTTTTACTGACACACAAAATTTTAATCAAAAGATGGTTATATAGCAACTGTATGACAATGTACCGTTGAGTGGAGTCCAAACCTGCTACCCAAATGTCAAAAAATTCTGCTTGAATGATAACATGTCATTGTTTTAGCATTAATAACTGTCTTTTTCTAATGTATAGTCATGATCAAAGCTTACACGGACGTGACTTTGTTGTACATATTTTAGCTATTTCTCAGATGCATACAAAATACCAGATTATATAAAAAAAGTGCGGCAGTTTGCAGATTTTCAAGTAATGTATATCCAAAGTCGCAGTAACATGTGTTATTGCAATTGACTAAGTATGATTGGTACACAAGTTTTACAAAAAACACTCCTTTTGTGCTTTTTCCACAGCAAGTTTCATGTTCCCACGTTTGACACTCCATGCATTGTAACCATTCAATTCCAGAACCATCTCTATAGTAATCATATTCATTCATCAGCATGTTACAGCTTGGTTTTACTCCTGAGTGTCGCTACGGCAACCAAAAGCCAACGTTTGGGTTACATAACAATTGAAAACTTTAAAAGTGTCAGTAATAGGAAAGTGTCAATGTTACGAAAGTTTACTATATCTGAACTTTATGCCTGATCCTGCGCCTAAACGCCTACATCTCACCTAAGCCTAAGAGAAAACCGTGTTTAAACCTAAGCCCAAGATTAATCCTTGCCAATTCCTAGATCTATCTTGAGCCAAAATATTGCGTAATCCGAAACCTAAAGACTAAGACTAATACAGAGGAACTGCTTGCAATAAATTGTTTTGAAATCACACAGTCCCATAATCCCAAAATCCCACCAAACAAGAGCTATCAATTTTTTAGCTGGGACGGTGCGATTTTGGGACGGCAGTCAAGTATACATTTATCCAAAATTGTTAATTACACTAAGTCTTTGTTGAAGTGTTAGAAATCACGTTCGTGCAGTATCGGTCATGTCATATTTCATATTTGTAAGGACTACACGGATGATCTAACAGCTGTTCTTTCTTTAATTGCAAGTCTCAGTTGTAGTTTCGGAGCAAAAGTTCTATCGAAATCAACTGGCATTGTGCTCAATAATCATATGCACGATTTTTCGCAGCCAAACAAGACTGACGGATTTCAATTACCTTCTTCACCGGTCAATTACATCAGTCCGGGTAAAAGGCCTCAGTCATCAATGAGTCCGGTGATTTTAATTGAAAAACAACGAAATGGATCACTTGGAGATGTTAGGATTGTCATAGGAGCAGCAGGTGGATCAAGGATTATTAGCTCAGCTGCTTATGTAAGTTTTATCTTTTAGGCATAGAGATTTTTGTGGCGTATAGCGTCCCAAACCATCAGGATGCAAACGGAATCCCGGTTCCGGTAGAAAAATCCGGTATTTTTCACTATCTGGTTATGGTAATAAATCTGGCATTTTTCACTGGAATTTTCCGTTATTTTTGGTACAGAAAATTTTCCTTGTTCGAAAATTTAAGAAACACTGGCATATTCTTCTAACATCTTTTTCTAAAATTTCTACGCGTGTATTGCCAAAATGTTCAATTGGTGTCATAATAATTTATCATACGTCTTTCAGCTACTGCATTTGTTTCAGGATTTTGGCATTATAAATGGCATGTTTACAACATTAAAAGCGATAAAACAGCTTTAAAATGAACTTTTCTCGGTAACAAGTGTTTTTGTTTTCCGGTTCCGGTATTTTTTTGCTTTACATAATTCCAGTTGCACCCTGCAAACCATTAAAATTTTTCAGTGCTGATTAATCAGTATGACTACGCCAGTCTGAAATCAGTAACAAATGTTGTAAAAATTAACAGGATATTTTTCTCAGAAACGCACTAGATTTGAAAATTCAGAAAGACTGTGACCACACAATTTAAAACTAGTTAAAATGCAGAGCAATATTGTTATTATCAATATATTTCTTTTGTAGGTTATGGCAAGAATATTGTGGTTTAACGAAACAATCAAACAAGCGGTAGATGCACCTCGGCTGCACAATCAGTTGGACGTAACAACGCAATACGGGGCTCAGTTTCCAAAAGTTAGTCAAATATTTGGGCAAATTTTAAATTCTAAAAGTTGTCGTTTAATAATGCTTTGTATGTGTTAAAAATCTGTTTTGCTATGAAGTAGTTCACAATAAGCGGATCAAAAAGTTTTCAACACTTTAGGTTTTCTAGGTTTTCAAATGTATCATTTGCACCAGACAGAAAAAGGCCAATGGTATTTTGAGGGGCGTAACAGTAGTAGGTATACCTAAGAATATTCTTAAGCCTAAACTACGTCTTCTAAGCAAAAAATTAGTCTACAGCTTAAGCTTACTATTATAGTTCAGCGAAAAATGATTACAGATTTTTGCTCCGACTTTTATTGACCTCCGGATCCGATATTTTTTACCCACCTCCGGGTGCACTCTGTAAACACAAACCCAAAATCATTAACATAAACTTAATATATTTATAAGTAATTTTACATCAGATTCGTTTTTGAGGCCACATGTGTGGAGGCGCAATAATGGCGAAATACCCTTCGCAAGTGAGACGCCAAGTATGCCCAAATTGATCGTACGGTTAATCTGAATTGCTCCGAAGGCCCATAATTTGGCCAATGTATAGATGAGGGCCACAAGAGTGAAGCATATTTCTAAGCTTACGCCGAAGCCTCAGCGTAACAATAATGATGTTTCTAAGCCTAAGCATAAGTAATCAAAAAACTTAATGAAGCTTAAGCTTAACTCCCGTCGAAAATATTTCGGCCCTCAGCAATACATGGGCCCAAAATATTTTGAACTCGCATGGTTGATCTGTTTAGGCCGGGGCCCTCATGGTGCCCGAGCCATACTGATTTCAGATTTTGGTAAAGTTACCTCAGACTTTTTGTGACACACTGCAAAATTATTTTCACAGTATAAACGTATATAATATTGCAGGAAATAATAAATTTAATACAACACCGATACGGTCAATCTATGACAGAAGACAAACCACGCGAAGCGAGTGTTGTACTGCCGATAGTGAAAAGAAATGGTAAATGGTGGACGGTTGCAGACTTTGCTAAAAAGAGCGGATATCCTGCAGGATTTTAACAAACAAAGAGTATAATCCATCACATGCTTCACAATATATATATACATTAATTGCTGCTAATGTTACTGTGAGGGGATAAACAGTAGAATAAAAATATTCCTAATCCTAATTAAGCCTCAGCGTAGCACACTCTGTTGCAGTCACGCGAAAAAGCGGTACGCCCCTCAAAATAACATGGGCCATAATTGAGTACGAAAACTGGCAATATAGGACTATGAAAGACTTGAATATAACTCAGAAAAACACTGGTCCAATTACAGATTATGGTGACAAGCGTTATAATTTCAATTAAAAATGCCGTGAGACCATGCGAGCATCAAGAGTTACTGGAATTGGAATATTTAAAAAACACGTAAAAGAATAAAAGACATTTATAACTGTTCTAATGAATACTTCCAAGCGAATTATAAGAGCGCATTTCATCATCACGAAAATCTTATAGTAATAATGCACTCACCAGTGCTGCAGTGACCAGAATAAGATGTGAGGCGACTGAGATTTATTTGGCTTCTCCGCAGATGGTCTCCCCTTCTTATTCGGTTACTGATACAACTATAAGTTGAATTAAACGTTTTATTTGTCTTTTATCAAAAGCTTGAGCGAAAATGTAATATTATACTTTAGGAATGTACTTTCGTAGTTTAAGTATGCTTTAAAGTTTTGAACTCAACTTTATTTGGTCCTGGAATCATTTTGCACAACAATTCGAGATAATTGACACTTATAGACTTTAATTTGGAATTAGGAACTCTATCCGCTTAAGTACGGACTCTTAGGGATACGGACCCTTGTTGTCTGAGACTGGAAATGAGACTCCCTCTTGTTCGGGCAACTACAGTAACCCCTAAGTAAACTTTCATATATTCTAGGTTTGTTTTGCACCAGAGCTGCACGCTACCGGCGGGTTAAAAGGCGGGACGGGTAAAAAAACTTTAAGCGGGCGTACCATCAGGTAAAGAATTTGAAAACGTGGGTAAAAATTTGATTCTTTACCCGCCAAAATATTCCATTAAAAAACTTGAAACCAGATAACGTAGGAAAACTTTTTGATCTGTTTTACCATATGAGTGAAAAATAAGTAGCAAGTAACATCAATGCACTGCAAAATTACGCAGTTCTATTGAAGGCAGAAGAAAAAATAAGAAAGGGTAAAGGCGGGAAACGGTAAATGTATTTTGCGCGGGTAAAGGCTGGTAACGGGTATAGCAATTTTGCGCGGTTATTTCCGAGGGTCAAAAACTAGTTTGGGCTGGTAAAACAAAGGGCGGGTAAAAAGACTTTGACCAACGTACCCCTCTGGTTTGTACATTCATCGCTAAGGTCTAGGTATTTCAAATTTGTAAACCAAAAATAACATTTCTGTCGCTGTTTTAATTAAACTTGAACCGCTAAGAAATATCATTTGAACTACGTTCTTCGTTCACAAAATTAAAAAATAAATACATTTCTAATATACAAAATATAAAAATGCGATCTTTCCATTGTATTCGCTTCATCAAAAACGGATACTGCTCATTCAATAAACGAATTAATTGCATGCAGATCTAACTTCAATCTGTCGAATAAATGTCCGAGTTCACTAAATTCAAACGACTGTCCTTTCGTAATTACGTCGCTATCACGCGCTTTGCTTAGAAGATTCTCCAATGCAACAGCGTGACAGTAGGAAACATAGGTAGATTGAAACGTGTTGATTTCAAATGAGAATGCCGTAAAATCATTCAGTCCAGAACAGTGGTCTAAAATTTAATTTGTAAATTTTTGAACGAGTAGAATAAAGTTCATGTTATGTTCATGATAACGCAGGAAAATTAACATTCGGCTGTGCCTGTGTGGTCGTTGCAAGCATACAATTTAAATTTGGTTGCCAATACTTTTTACTACAGTATAACTTTGTGTATTAAAATTTTCGTGTTTCACGTCGTATCGTAATTGCGTAAATACAAACAAAACACTTTACAAATCTCAACTTTAAAGTCTAACTTTTTGTATTCATTAAAAAAACCCGACTGTCAGCAATACTATTTTTCTGAGCAGAATCAGCGATAATACCAAACTGCCGGTTGAACTGATGAGTTAAACATTAACTTAATCATTCCCAGATTTTGGTTGCAAAAATATGTGAAGTTTTTCAGTTAATAGACCATCATACAGAAGAACAAAAAAACCACCAATAAATATATTTTCTCACTCGTCGTTGTTTTGCGATCTTTGAACCAATTACACAGAAACTTGTATTGTTTAGCAGCAAGTGGAATTATGTCGCTCTGAATACTGCACACTTTTAGAAGCTCCTAAAATATTGTCTATTGTCAGAATTAGCACAAATCAAAACGCAAAAATTAGTGTTAACTTAAGCTTACTCTATTAAAGACCTGCAGAAAAACGTTTTGCACCTGACTTTTACAAGGGCCCTTGTGGGTAACAAGGATCATTAATTACAACCAGGTTTCTATCTGATTTAATACAATAAAAATACTATTATATAGCATTGAATTATCGGGAAGCTTGATGAAAAATATATACACCAAATTTAATACCGGAAACGGAAATAAAAACGCCAGGTTTAGTAACAATAACTTGGACAATGGCTTAGTAAGTTTTATCTACCACCAGAAAGTACCGCATACCTACATATATTACTTGCATTAAATTTTTTATTTTCGAAAGCAATAAACATCGCTATTTTCTAAAAATTCAAAAGTTTGAAACTCTACTTCAGCTGACATGAATATTAAAAATATATCATATTACCTGTAATATGGTCAATATAACTCGATCTTTAACAAACAATTCACGATAGATGTTGAAATCGATTTGATCAAATAGAGTTTCGCTACAAACCATGTAGTTTGAATTAAAATTATAAACTCAAGACCAGATAATTATTTAAACAGTACATTGCCTCTAACTTTTGGTGAACGATAGTTAATACCTTTTCCAAAAAGTACGACTCGTTTGCTTTAATGCTATGCTTGCGCGCAGAAATCAAGCACTATTAATTATTAAGTAATAAGTTTTTTTCCAAACGGTAAAAGACCCTTAGTTATGCGAAAAATGTTAACTTAACATTTTAAAATAAGGAAGTTATACATAAAGCTTACCTGCAGGATATCGCTTCCAACTCAGACTCTTTAAATCGGCGACGAAAATAATCAAAAACACAACAGATAAATTCCGTAGAATCATTACTGAGCAAAGTCGAAACGGGCTTCGGTAACCTCTAAAGGTGCAAAGTTTTGTAATAAAATCAATTATTAAAATTAATATTTGTGAAACAACGTAAATTTAACGCAAATATTTGCAAAATGCAATTAATTGCTGTCGTTTTTAGTTCTGCATGAAATTGGAACAACTGAAACCACTGCTAACTTGCAGCTGAAAAAAAAACTAGAAATACATCATTTGGTCAATAAACTAATTCAACACAATCTATATAATTAAAGCTGAAACACCCACATACGTATTTTGAGCAGCGTTCCTGCAGTTGATTGCACAATTTGTGAAACAGAAGAAAAACGCAGATATGCAAATTAGAGATCAGTGTATATGTATAATGCTAGTCATTTATCGAACAGAAAATATTTAAAAAACTTAAAACTCTGGCTACGAACCACCGCCCCGTGCTCAAAACTTCACCGTTGCAAATTTTGCAACACGTTGACTTTAGTATGTAATAAATGTAAAATCTTACGTATACACTACGGGTAACTACAAAGTTTTGGGTAAATCTACAACGGCGGCAGTTATTTTAGCCAAAAATGAACAGAAAAACAATCAATTCCCTGCTAACATAAGATTATTACCAGTAGGCATTCATGCGGTGCAACATGAACAGGTTCAATTTCATTAGAATATGTGAGATTAAGCAAATGTGATACTGCTATACACATGCTCTCTCGCACTTCGTATACTTCATCCATCAATAGATCTATCGTTGCCTCGTATAAGCTACAAATGTGTACAAGAATACGTTCATGTTGATCTATACATCATCAAGGATTTCAGTGGACCATATAAACAGACATGTATTCCCCTAAACATTCGCTTCCGGTGTTTTATCGGCAGGGCCAAAGATTGTCTCGTTAAAATGAAAAAATCATTCAAATTTCTAAGAGATCATGTTCTGTAAGATTCCATTAAAACAACAAGCCAGTTCAATTGTGTAATTATTCTTTAAAAACATAATATATGACATCTTATCTGTTATTGTAGTTTTCTAAAATCTGACAGCCGCCGTGATGTATGTACAGCATCAGGAATAACCTGCCACCTATCCGGGGTATAAGTTGGGGGTTCTAGACCTCGGTCTAAACTATTTTTAACCAGTAAGCTAATAAAGCTGTAATAGTTTATGTTATGAATCAGATATATTTCTGGTATCCAGCTATTTCCTGCATAATCAAGCTGACCAAGCTCTCATACCAAATGCAGCTTACCTGAATATATCTTGAATTGGTACGAGGTGCTGCTTGATAAAGGTTGGCAGCCGACTGTTAATTATTCCTATGCATCGAGTAGCAGCAAACCGAAGAGTTTCAGAACGGGTCTCTTTGCAGCACTTAATCAAGATACCGAAACAAACCTTCCAATTTGCCATTGAGTTTCTGAAAATCAATCTTTGGAACAGCTATCAGTAGTGTAAAAAGGCCGGTTTTGCGCCCCCCTCCTCCTCCGTAAAGCGAAGGAGGGTGGAGGAGAAGGAGGAGGACGGGGGGGATTTGCGCAGACCTCCTCCTCAGAAGAGGAGCAGGAGGGGGGAGAGGGGTTCAAAAAGAAGGTGGTTGCAATGGTCAACGGGGGATAATCCCCAGCCCAGCATTAAAATGCCAGGCTACCCCATCGCCGGAAACGATGAGGTTTTCTTTTGTGTGAGACAATATATTTCATGCCGAAGTGAAGGTTAAAAGTAAATAACAGTTTTGGGTAACTACAATACACGTTTTGTACATATTACTGCGTAGTACTGTAATATTCGTGTTATATATTGCTTTTGTGTTTCTTTCTGTGTGTCGTATGACGAGACAGGAGTATTAAACAGTAAAGCAACAACGTGTAGTTTACGGTGTTGTAGTAGTATTTATTGCATTAAAATTATGATTTTGTGGTCGGTGTTAGAAAAACTAGGGAGACGACGGTGTTAGGGGAATTTTGTTTCATTTTCGTTAATAAATTTTTAGTTGTTAACAGACAATTGAGTAAGGTGGTAACCTGGCATGATGAATTGAGAGCAACAACAAACAGTCATTTAATATCAGTGATTGAGAAGGAATGCAATAACCTGTATAAGTAAGAGCAGCTTTAGATCATTGTATAACGCAAACACCGTCTGGTATTGTATCGTGCCCCAAACAGCTACTTGGCTCAGTTAGCAATTGGGGGCACTCCCAAACGACAACTCCTGTTCAGGGTATCCCAAACAATTTCCCGTTGAACCTGTGAGATGAACCACTTTCCAACAGAGCAACAGCTTATACTTAAAAACAGTGGAAAATAAAAAATTACGTATTATTTTATTACGTATTTTTCAGCTTTATACGAGCCGTGCACGCCTGGTAACTTCGCCACACGCAGGCAGCCCTGGTGATGTGGGAGATGATCGACATCGGGCGATACGTTCGACCCACCTAACCCACGGTAAAGATGCTTGGTGTCAGTGGCACCCAAACAAGCAACCGTAGGAATTGCTAAATTTTCAAAACAACGTTTAACCAATGTTTGGTTTAGGTAAGCTAAAATCTTTTTACAACCATTTGATTAGTTTTTCAATGTGTTTACATACTTTGATACTTAGATACATAACATATTGTGTTCCTTAAAACTACGTAGGGCATATCTCAAATAAAGACTCATTCCCAGAAAACTAAACCTAAGCAAATGCTAATGTATCAATGTAAAGTTTATAAGTTAGGCTTTCGTTATTATAAGGCATACGTACACACATTTTTGATTTGGCTTACATATAATTTAAATATGCATCCAACCTGAGTAAAATATGTATCTGTTATCTGTCATTTTTGTTGATTAACTCAAATCACTAATTTTGGTTTACATATAATTTAAATATGCACCCAACTTGAGTAAAATATGTATCTGTTATTTGTCATTTTTGTTGATTTACTCAAATCACTAATTTCATTTTTAAATCATAATAGGTTAAGAGTTCATGGTGCAACAGTTATTAGTTTTATACAGCTTACAACTTTCATGTAAAAACTGTAATTGTGACGAAAACCAAGATTCGTTTTGGCAAGTTGGATACACATTTAAATTGTAACTTTAAAGCAATGGTCCACGGGGAATAATCCCCAGCCCAGCATCTAGCCAGACTACCTCATCGCCATAGGGGCCGCGCCTGGTAGCTGTGCAAGCAGCCGCAGGCTGTGTAGTAGAAATATACTTTTGCTACCTAAGTAGCAAAAGTATACTCCAACTACACAGGTTCGAAAGAACTATCGCCGCTTCTTCGGTGCGAATGGCCGCTGCCGCTCGTTTTTCCTAACATACGGGTCAAAATTTTCTGAACCCGTTGTTGGTTGTTTTTGTTGCTGTTGTGGTTGTTGTTGTTGTTCAATCACCAAGTCGCCTCAATATTAAGTTGAGCAGCGCTATCGACGGGATTGGGTTGGTGGCCAGTTCTGCAATGTCATTGCCCATATTCGTGTTCTCTCCTTCGCGGAGAGCTCGGGACAGTTCATCCAGAGATGTTGACTGGTCTCCTCTGCTGCCTCACAGAGTCTGCATCGGTTGGTTTCGGATTTGCCAACCATAGGTTGCCAATGTCGAATTTTGGTATGGTGCCCGGTCCTAAAGCGGGCAATATCGGTCGCCTGTTTGCGGTTGAATGTCTCTTCTTTGGTGTGCCGAGTGCCTCTGCTATATACCTCACGGACCAGTTGATGCCCTATGTTGACGGCTTGGCAATTTTCGTAGATGCGCTTTTGTTTGTCAGTTGTTCCTAGGGTCCTCGGTTGTGGTTGTGGTCGTTGCTGCTGTTGTTGTTGCTGCTGCTGCTGCATATGTTGTTTTCTCAGCAGCTCCAGCATGGCCACCGCAAACCTGCAAAATATTTTCATTGGTCAGAAAAATTTTCTCACAAAATAAAACTAAAAAATGATCATGATTTGATCGCTTAACAGAACAACATAATACAGTGTATTTATAAGTAGGTATTCATATTAACCTTTAAAATTCCTCGATGTCCTATGCTAAAGGTTAACAAATTAGCTTAATCAGGTTATGACATCACTTAACACAAAATTTAGATTATCTGGCAATAAAAATCATTATTAATTAAATACTATAAATTTCTAGTCCATAAAAATACAAGCAGTACGCACCTATCTTCCTGCTCGAACTCTTGCCTACGCTTCAACGTAGACCTTTTGCGTTCAGCTATTTGAGCTGGAGTTTCACTCCCCAGCTTGTGTATATGGGCAAGTTTTCGCTTTAGCCCCCAGCGAGTTAAGTTTGTTGGTAGGTTATTCATTTTTATATGAGTCTGAAAAATTAACAACGTATACAGCTTTTGAAATTACCCAACTAATATCAGATAAATGGTCCTTATTTTACAATTTCACCACGTACACACTTCATTAATTTGTAGTAGTCTTAGATCGCCAACTAGGTTCACTCAAACTTAGTTGATAAAGTAACTTGTAGGTTTATGGAGTGTGAGCAAGGGCATAACATGTTTACTCAAAGAACACCCTGCTTGAATATAATATGGTATTTGAAATATTTTTAAGTACAAAAACGTAAATTTTTGGTAAAATAGAGTAGTCTAAAGTATAAAAAAAAAGAAAAATAGAACCCCTGTCAGAAATTCAGCAGTCCATAAAACTTCTGCGCTGCTCAGCTTAAAATTGTAGAAATTAACAACAATAATACAAACGTACAAAAATTTCGAACTTTAGAACTTATTAAAAAATCAAAGCTAAATAATAACGTGCTCTACACGTATATTATTTTGGTTATTCTGTTAAATACGGTTCGTGTTCTCTTCAATGAAGCTACCTACCTAAACTAGAGCCATGAAAAACACAGTCCAACAATTTTTTGTGGGTTAAGTCAGAAGTAAACGCACTCTGAAGGTGTAAACAAATTCAAAAATGTTCAAAGCCGCAAAAAGAACAAAACCTAACCTTAAGAGAGCGGTGTTGAATGCCTAAGCGATAGATATTTGATAAATTATACCTAAAAATTAAGTGATAAGCTTAAAATTCAAAAACACACGCCTGCTGATGCAAAAGCTCTAACACCAAAAAGGTCTAAGCGTAGAAGGCATATGTTTTATATTGCAAGCAATTAATAACAAAACTGGCTACAAACAGGATCAACTGAATATTGCTGTAAACAGACTAACTATGTAAATACGTATTTGCATTTATTTACACGTTAAGAAAAATAATGATTTACCTTAAAAGTTTTAGTACCCGTTTGTAAGCGAAAAATCAAACTTTTCGTAAATTTATTAAAACCAATGAAATCTGCTTATTCTAAAGTTTACACAAACCTGTTGTTCATAGCATTAAATTTTTGTTAAACATATCTAAATGTGTAATTTCTTTAAGTGTTACTTAATTTTGTCAAGCCTAAAATTTGAAAAAAACATTGTCGAAAACCGTTGTAACCGATCCAAGCTACAAAAGTTTGAAGAGTTAATCTAAATATTAAAACTGTGCAAGCTAAAAATCTGAATAAAACATTATTGAAAGGCGTATTGTAACTAAGCCAAGCTACAAAAATTTAAAAACTAATCAGAAACGTTAAAATTATTTAAGCTCAAACTTAATAACAAAATAATATTTAAAGGCTTGATCTACCTAAGCTAAGCTGTAAAAATTCAAATACTAACCTAAATATTAAATTTTAACAACCTTAAAATTGGTAGGCAGGTGTTCGTTTTTCTGCTTTAGTAACAACTAGCTGCAAGCTTAAATGCTAGTTGTGTTCGGGTAGGTAATTAATAAAAATTTTTACAAATAGCATCAACTATGTAATTATGTATTTGTATTTATTTACACGTTAAGAAAAAAAAATGATTTACCTTAAAAGTTTTAGTACCCGTTTGTAAGCGAAAAATCAAACTTTTTGTAAATTTATTTACACAAATGAAATGTGCTTATTCTAAAGTTTACACAAACCTGTTTTTCATAGCATTAAACTTTTGTTAAACAGTTCTAAATGTCCAATTTCTTTACGTTTTACTTAATTTTGTCAAGTTTTTCTCATTATTTCATCGAGTTCTCCAAAACCGTTATGAATTTTGGTCTTTAGGTTTAACCAACATATACGTTACAGTTTTGTCAGCTAAAATCACTTTACCCAAGTGTGATATCTCT
>JASANG010001965.1:0-42589 GCA_030248215.1 Enoplolaimus lenunculus
CGTTGATCGTACCCGTAACACTATTGCTGGATCAAGCGTTTCGATGCATTGCTTTACGATCAGCGCAAGCACAAGTGTCGCAAGTACTTTTGCCTGCGTTGTATGTTTCCGTTTTATGCTCCAGAAGATCTTTTTGTTCACGAGCAACGGTGCAAGCCTACTGACTGTTCAACTATCGAGATGCCTCACGAAGATAACAACAAGCTGTATTTTGCACAACCATCAAAATCACTGCGTCAGCCGTGCGTATTTTATGCAGATTTCGAGTGCATTTTGAAGCTAATAGACATGTGCGTACCTAGCTGCCAACACTCTTGCAGCCTAAAACTAACAGAGCACGTTCCGTGCGGGTTTGGTGTTGTTCAAATCATTCAATGTTGCGATCACAGCACGCGCAAAATAGCTGTTCCTATGGTGCGTCGAAACGAAAACACAGTATACGACTTTTTGAACTACATTGTAAACACCGCAGTAAAATACCATCAAAGCTTGGTTTCACGTCCGAAACCAATGCCGAGACTGGCGAAACACGAATGGAACGATTTCTTTTCACGTGCTGACTGTGCGATATGCCACCAATTGTTTATTGCATGCCAATCGTGTCAAGGCAAAAGTCGACGCGCTTGATGCAATGAGTGTCGTCGAGCCGTGTCGCGCCATCACTGTAAAATATGTGGCAGATTCAGGGGACCGACTCACTCTACATGCAATATCCAATTCCAACTTTGCAAGGATGTCTGTGTTTTCACTCACAATCTTAAAAACAACGATTCTCACCTGATTTATGCAGTATATTGCGGAGGTGGCAAACGAGCACAATTTCAAGTTGGAGTGTGTCGCAAGAACAATTGAAAAGTACGTAATGTTTGCAATTATAGTTCCAGCTGATGATGAAATAAAACACAGCTGGAGGATCAAGTTTCTTGATTCGTTTCAATTTTTGCCAAGTTCTTTAGAGAGTTTGGTTGAAAACCTGCGTAGCGATGGCAACAACAATTTTTTAACTGTCAACCACTTTTTTCCACAATCTCGTGACCACGATTTGCTGTTACGCAAAGGTGTCTACCCGTACGAATTCGTCGACAGCTTTGAAAAATTCGACCAAACTGAACTTCCTCCAATAGAGCAGTTTTACAGCGCTGTTAAATTGGCAAACATCTTTTGTCCACTGGCGACATAGCTAATAAGCGGACATTTATGAGTTCAGCGCAACGGTGTGCGGACAAAATTTATGTGGCAATAACGGTGTAGCTAGCTAAAGTTTTAAATGTTAGTTCTCACATATGCCACAAATTTTACAAGTAGCTAATATGCGCGAAATCATTTAAAATGTTTGTAAAAGTTCCGTTCTGAGCTTGACTGGGGTATATTTGGCGTCAGGCCTCAAAAATGATCGAATTTTTAATGCACTTGGCTACACTAATGTTTTGGATTTTTCAATCTTAAATGCTGACATCTCAATTTAGAGCACCAAAGATGCGTTTTACGTCGGCTAAAACATAATGCAACATTAATCAATTTGAAAAATTTAGTATTGTATAAGTCGCATAAAAACACTGTACCGGACATACATTAGAAATATTGATAGCTATGCGGACATTTTTCCCTCAGAACAACGATGTCGAAATGTCCGCTTTTATAGTTCAAGTAGCGGCGGACATTTATTTAGCTAACTATACTGTAGGACGTTGCTCGTGCACACAGTGCTTTTAGTAACGTGTGACTGACATAATGGTAACAATTAGAAGTGATCGACATAAAATTTTCACTATTGAACAATTAAAATTAAGCCTTAGCGCGTACGATGACAAACGTTATATTTTAAGCGATGGCATTCACACATTGGCTTATGGACACAATGAAATAGAGCAGCAGCAGTAGCAGCAGCAGAAATGACGTTTGTGTGACAAAATCATCAAATTAGTTAAAAATGTATTTGCTTTATTCAATTACAGATTCACACTAGTACGCTGCGCAGCACGGTGCATTAGAAGCAAATTAAATACTTTTCGGTTTTAGCAAGTATCAGAAGAGCCGTACTCGACTAATGAAAAACATAACGGGAAAGTTTAGAGATGTGACGAACGAGATGCCAATACATTAATTTGTTGGTCCTTGTTTCGAAATGTATAGCATTGTTTGCACAAATTCCAGTAAATTACAGGCAAAAAGTTTCGTAAGCCGATAATGAAACGACATATTTTACAACAATTATGCGACGACATTGCAACATGGAACATTTATACGACATCGCATGGTTGTAATTAGAAACCAGTGTCACAAAATTTACATCTTAGATCTCACCAGGCTTAGCCTATTTACATTTGACGATTAACTATATGCCTTCTAAAAGGCGTTGGTGCTTTAGCATACCGGCAATATGACATGGAACAAGTAACTCTTGCGAAAAATCAACATTGTCAAATTTATTTTCGAGCAATTAAACTTGAACGATTAACAAATAGCACAAACAAAATCTTTCTAGCAACAGAGTTTCTATCACATCACAATGCATATACAAAATGTATAACTCGTTCATTACTGCACGTTTTTTATTTTGAGGAATCTGCCGAGCTAACTGCAGAATCTGCCGAAGGCCATCACGAAGGTTATCCACTTGATCGATCTTTACTCGTGCAAGTAGGCCAAGGCGGTTTCTAATCTCAGATTCGCTTAGTGGAATAGATCTCAGCTCACTAAGTGCAGTTGAAGCCGCCGACATTTTAGCTAATTCTTTTGTTTCTCGAGACTCACCCAAAAACGTAGCTTGGCCTAATGTACGTTTGTAACGGTATAAAATCTTGTCCATAGGCGGAATTTTCTCGTAAACAAAAGTGAACGATTCCCGTGTGTAATGCTGTATGAGCTCATTGAGTTGTCTTTGCGCCGTCATTGTTGCTGCAACAAACCAAAAAATATAATCGATGCAAAAAGCAGGTCATGATTTGTTCATGCATGCAGATTTCAGTTTTATAAAGTTTGCATAAAATATGCATACGATATTGTATTTCTATTCCACATAGTACACTAGTCAGCGACACATTTTGTTTATTCCAGATATATGATGTTAGAACAGCACATGATCGGTGATCAGTTTCAAACGAAAGTGGAAGATTAATTTAATAAAACAATTGCATTCACATCATATATGCAGTTATTCCAATGTAATAAAATCATGCTCACCTTAAGACGCGTATAAAAAGTTTCAAAAAATTTAATACTACGATTGAGTGAAAAATATTGAATGATTTTCAAAACTCCTGATCACGATTTATATATTGCTAGGTTTTTTATGTTTTAACAAAAAAACTACTATGTCATCAAAAAATAACGTCGTCAATTCCTGGAAAATCGGTATTTTGTGTTTTTCTAACAGTGATATCGGTGGGCTGAAAGCCAATTTTCACATTGAATTCCCCCAAGTTCTTCCATGAACTACCTGTTTCGACAACTACTTGGTTTTCTGAATGTATCTGTTTTACAGTTGTGTACAAGTCAACGCGTTGTGAAATAGTAACGGAACCAAAAAACTGATCATTCCCTTCCAATCCAAATGCATTTCTTCCTATGGTTTTTTGAAATCATATGCGTTTTTATCATTACCAGTAATTTTTCGTTTCTGCGTTTTGCTGCTACTAACATTAGGCTCCTCAGTCCCCTGTGGAAAAGGTTCTGAAGCAGCTGTCACGTATACTATATCGGATCCGTTGCTTGGATTTATTTGTTGACTGCATGTGTCGCTTCTGTACGTTTAGGAGTTGTTTCTCGTGTACCCTTGTTAGTTCGTGCTGTATCCTGCTGCATTTGCGAAGCAGAGACACCAAAATCTCTGCCTCTAAAATTTTGAAACTGTTGTTAGAAGCTTTATAAATGTCCATGTTCTTCAATTAAAACTAACTGCATTGTTTACAAAAACAATTTTTAAGTCATTCAGCCAAATCACGCACTGAAAATATCCGTGAGAATTAGCCGATTTCTCAGACATTTTTTCCACTTTTGTTTCAAAAACATTGTCTTTTATTATTTCTCAGAATTTTAGCTATTCTAAAAACTCTACACCGCGTGCCTTAAAATTTTTGTTTTTATATAACTGCTTCTATGTACCAATACCATGCGAAATTGTGTGCAATTTTTGCATTGATTGCACTTATTTTTAGCATAATTGTTGTTCACATTTACACAACTCATCGTATGCCGCAAAGCCGCTATATATTTGCATTCATTATTGCATTCTCGTGTAACTGCAGTTTGATTTCTTAAAGTGTATCTGATTCTTTCAATGCTTGAAACTACACTTAAGATTATGTTGTTTTACAATCTGTTGAGAATTTCATTGTTTTATTGCACTAATTGATCACCTCTGCTGTTCAAGATATACTATGTTCAAAATTCAATTATAATGTGTGAATTCATGTTTTACAATTTTTTAAACATTTTAAAATTTTCATCGCTGCACTGTTGCAATAATTGGATGAAATCCAACTTTTACAACCATAATGTATCAATTCTGCAATGTGCGAAAGATCATCAGCAAAAGCAAGCATTGTGTATGGAAACTTACACATTTTGCAATTTTTATTTTTCAAGACATATGCTCCTGCAACAGTTGGGCGCGTTCCAAATCAAACAATCAACGTTGTTACATCATTTGCTAGAATTTTGAAACATTAGAAACATGCACTGCTTAGAATAGAACACACTGTATGATTTGCATATACATGGCGCTTGGTTGTGCTTATAATATTTTTAAAGTGTATCTTTGCACGATTCGAACTGTATAATTTAAAAGAAAACAACAATAAGTGACTACTTGCCGTTGCTCGTCCTGTGACATAATTCTTGAATGTGTTGAATTTGTATCACAATGGTAATATTGAAATTTAATTCCAGTTCCGATTTTAAAATATATGTGACTACTTATACTACAATTCCTAAAATTACAATGGTTAGAATTAAAACAACTACGTATAACCGAAACAAACTTTATTTCATTCGGCTGATTCATATTGCTTTGGGTTCATCCAGCGTCCTAACGTTCAAAGTATTGAATTTTTTTAATATGGCCTTTGCAAATCGTGGACCAGAAATTCAAAATCATGTCCTCGCTGCTTTAGAAAATTTCATTACATCAGCACTAATATTTCCAATTCCACTGTTTACGACAACGCCTTTAGCACAACGCAAGCAACTGTTTGCAGCGGTAGTGATTCGTTTTATTGGCGAGACTCTTAATGTAACTTATGACACTGAGAATCTATTGAACACGCGAGGTTTACAAGAGCGGTACAAACAGGGTGTGAAATTTATTGAAAGCGAATGTGGATCCAGCGAGGTTATATTTAAATTCGATAATTCACCAGTTTTGCGTTGTGGATTTCCAATAACAACTCGCGAAATTAAAGCTAATGTTGCCGAACCGTTCATTAGTCGAATCCGAAAAGACACAATGATGTTAAAACCGCAAAAACAACAAACAAATTGCAATTTGTTTCTTGCAATTGGAACTTTCGATTCCGAAAACACACACAAAATATTCGCAGGCTAGATATAAAGGTACACCAGACACAAACACGGCTCTCAAAAGTGTGCAAGCAGAATGCCAAAGACACGAAAAAACGTACGGAGATGCAATTTCAGTTTTCACAACAATCAAAGAAACTGCTTGCAATACACTTAGCAACCTGCTAACGAGCTGTCAAAACCTGAGGCAACAACAGGACTTAACGTCACCAGAAAAACTTCGATATTTAGTCTACAGTATTCCAAAATCATGCATTTGCCGTCGTGTGCAGTTAATAAATACCACAACCTACCCACGTGCAACAGATCAGTTGATTGCCTACACAAAATGGGTCGTGTACATGAGTAAAGTACTCAATTCATGTGTACAAAAGGAACAATTTAAAAATATTAGTGTGGAGCACGTGCTTAATGGGGTTTCTTCTATATTTCGAGTGTACGAAAATTTCAGATTGTCTCCTGTTGATCATTACATTAACGTATGCCAAGTGTATAATTTGCTCTTCTGCTACACGCACGAGTTAAAAAATCCGGACCGGCAAAAAATTTAGCGTATTATACTGAGCGATGTTTAAATCACTAGTTTAATATCGAAAAAGTATGTTGTTTGATTGATTTTTTGGCTGCTGTACGTTTGGAAATTGAATCGGTTGTAAACCAGATCAAAAATGACGAAAGTTCAACCGAAAACGCAATTGAAAAACTTGGACAGAAACTGGACAGTTTTATTCACAATTTGATTATTGTAACCTTTAAAATAAACCGAAACCGTTCCAAGCCTTGCTTCAAATGTTTATTTGTAGTCACCAATATTAAAATTTAAAACACATTAATATTACATCAGACGATTTGGCACCCTGATTTTATTCATTCAACAGGAACATTTTCACAACACTCGTTCGAAACATTCACATAAAAATCCTATACACAATTGCATTCACTGCATTACACATATTCGCATGGCCCGAACAGAGCATATCTGAAAAGCTATACACGTGGCATTGTAATAGTAAAATATTTTCAGCTGTGTGCGCAACATTTAAATACATAGACAACATATTTTTCAGCTAGCGGGTGTAAAATTCGCAAAATACATAAACAAACTGATCCGCTAACGTGTGTCAAATGCTTAAATATTTATTGCCGGCTAAAGCATTTTGTGATATTGGCTACAGTTGGCATAGTTCCAACTACTGCATTTTAGGCCAGAACCCCCATTTTTTATACTGCTAGTTGTCAACGGAAATAAAAATTTTGACAGTAGCCGTCAACAGAATCATATTTTTGAACATAGCAGACCGCAGGTGTCAATTGCCGTTGCAAAAATCCACACGGCGTACGCAAATTAAAGTGGACGACGTATTAGTGGGTTTAAGCATGTGAGACATGCTTGTCCTTTATGTGCACATGCAATATAGTGCAGTGCACTGCACTTATGTGTGCTAGCTGTCAGCATAGTCGACATATAGTTGACGAAAAAGGCAGTTGGAGAGGCGGGCTGCGTGGCGCAGTGGTAACAGCGTCTGCCTGATATGCTGAAGGTCGCTAGTTCGAAACCACCGTTACCCGCTTTTCCAGCTGCTTAATAGTACAAAGGTCTGAAGTCCCGGTTCCTACCTAGACATACATGGGGGCTACGCCGTGAGAACAACCCACATGAATAGGTTTCTAGCTAGCTACAATCCATATGGGTACCTTGCGTATGTAGCTATGGGTAGCTAACCTTCGGTTTGTTACCCATATGGGTACCTTACGTTTGTTTTAACAATATTTATAGTTTGTGTAATTTTTTAGATTTTTTCCAAAGATATATTGTAAAAAAAGGCTAAACCAGACTTGTAAATCAAAACTCACTGTACTGAGCCGTTTTAACGAGCAACCTTGAAAGTGCATTATGTTGACATCTATATAGGCTACGAGTAGACGTCTTGACTCTACCCATATGGGTAGGTCAATATTTCAAAAACCTAGCTATGTGCAACATTTTATTTTCTGTTGGTATCCATATGGGTAACAAAAAAGTTAGTGTGTACCGCTATGGGCACAGTGACAAAACAGGTACCAAGCGCACAATTGGTAACGTGAACTCCGCATTAGTACAAAGGTCTGAAGTCTCAGTTCCTACCTAGACTGACAGTGGGGTCTATTCGGTTATCCGCCCCCCAGCCAGCGTTTGTTCAAAATGGTTGGATTTTGAAAATTTTTTGCATATTTCGGCTTCTCACGGCCCCCTTAATTATTCCATTCCCAAATTTGAGTGTTTGAAAAATTCGATTTTTTAAAGTCCTAATGCGGGGTTCACGTTATAACCGGGCAGCCTGGGACACGTTTTCTCCCTATTATACTATTGGGCACCATTTTGCATGCTTATAGACACTATTTTGCATTAAAAAAATGTATTTGACTGCTAATTGTTATTTGTGGGTTACCTTTTGTTTTTCTATGTCATATGATACTCGAGGCATTGTCTGCGAATATCGTATGATGTTTTCAAATGTCTGCATACTTGAGACAACATACACAAATTGTCCTGTTGAATATCATATGATACTAGAATTTGAAATTTGAATTTTTGAATTCTGAAAAGCTGTGGTTCCAAGCGATTTTGTGTCGGAAACGATTTGCAGGAGTGTATTCGGTATTAAAGCACATATTCGATGAAATTTTGGAATATCATATGATATTCGCATTAATGCCCCAAAGTATCACGTGGCATACCGACTCTTGCGCACATTGAACATTTGAGAGCGGTGGTTTGTAAGCTAATATCATTTGACATTCGTGTTTTGTCTGTTGACCCGATATTAGAGTCGGAATTTAACGTTGACGTCGAATCAACATGGAACAAACCGTGTCCCGCCTGCCCCGGATATACTGTAAATCCCGCATAAGGGATATATAATTTGTCCAAGGGAGAGCTTAATAAGACCTTAAAAAGTCGAATTGTTCTAAAATTCAATACGGTCACGGAATTATCATAGGAGGCCGAGGCCGTGAGAAGCCCAAATATGCAAAGATTTTCGAAATCCAACTATTTTTGGGCAAACGCCGGCTGATTTTTTTCTAAATCTCAATTTTGGGCATGGAATGATCAGAGGAGGCCGTGGGAAGCCCAGATATGCAACAATTTTTGAAATACAACCGTTTTGGGCAAACGCTTTTTGGGGCGGATAATAAAGATTAGACCCAATTAATATTCTATTAAAGTTGTTAATATACGGTCATAAATAGAGGATTGGGCCCATGTTACTTTTAGGGCCGTCCCGGTTTCCGATTATTTAAAATATTTTCAAAATTTTGAATTTCACGAGACTACTGTTAGTTTTCAAATAGTTTTTCTTGACGCTGACTCAAATTCAGAAATACAGCAAGTGTTCTCCATCCTTTGAACAAAATTAGAGCAGTTGTTGTGGATGCATTTTTGAATTCATAGCAACCGTCTACGGACCTTCAAATAAATTTGGTGCAGTTGCCGCTGATAATTTTCATACGACGAGCATAGACGATTGCCATCAGAAAAGATTACAAAACAGTTGTTGATGCGAAATAAGTATTTTATGGCAACCGTCTACGCATATAGCACATGATGGTTCTCCAGAGTTTCATATTTTAAAATGTAAAATATACCTACGCAAAAAATTTTTTTGTATTTTTTTAACGTTGGTTTTTTGTATATATTTCGAGCTAGCTGCTAGGCATTTTTGAGAGGAAGGGGGTGTATTGTTTTTGTTTGGTTTTGTTTTGTTTTTTCAATTTCCACCATAAAAAACGTTGTCACTGAAGCTTACAAACGCTAGAAGGCTGTTGAATAATTCATGGCCAATGTAAACAACAAGGGCGGTTCAGTATTTTAAAGCATATTTCTAAGCCTAAGCCTAAAACTTATACACAAGAATGAGTTTATTAGATATGCCGGCCAATGTATAGAACAGGGCCGGAACAGTAGTATAAACATATTCTTAAGCCTAAGCCTAAGCCTTATCATAAGCCTAAGCGTAAGGATGAGCCTATTCCTGATCCTAAGTGTAAGCCTAAGCCTAAGCCTAAGCAAAAAATTTAGTCTAAAGCTTAAACTGCCTCTATTACATCCCCTCCGGAAAACGATTCGGCCCTGTTCTATACATGGGCCGATAGTCTAGCCTAAGCGTAAACCAAGCAAAACAATTAGGATATTCTAGTACCACAGACAAACTCTCCGACCCTGATCTTTATACATGGTCCAGCACTGGTGTATAAACTTTCTTTTTTAATAATTGTAAATACTTTTTAATATATTCTGTTGAATTTTTACGGCCGTACCTAGCCTAGCATAAACCTCAATCTAAAGCAAAAAATGTAGTCTTAAAATGTAAGCCTACACTTTCATACAGTTCTGCAAGAAATTGGGACGGCCCTAACATTTAGACTAAACCGAGGTGGATCGACAATGAAGTTGGCCCATGTGAAAGGGCGTCCATGTGTCTGGTTGTATAAAAAAGAGTGGGTTTAGAATATACATTTTTTCTAGGCTTAGGCTTACGCTTAGGCTTAGGCTTAGGAACAAATTTTTGCAACGCTTAGGCTCAGGCTTTATTAAGGAATACGCTTATGTTTATACGCCCCTAAACGTAAACATTGGTCCCTTCTGCTATGGACCGCAAAAATCAAAACTACGTTCACTAGCGGATTTTAGAGCGGGGGCGAGCGTACGGCCCCTTCAGAAATTTTTTGTGTTGGCAGGTCTCTACAATTTTTCCCCTCAAAAAGGCATATGTTACTTTAAAGGGGCGTCCAGGTTTCTGGTGGATCTTAACGAGAAGGTTCAGATTCTAGATAACATTTTTTGCTTAGGCTTAGGCTTAGGTTTAGGAACTCATTTTTGCAACGCTTAGGCTTAGGCGTAGGCTTAGGAATGCGCTTATAAACGCCCCTAAAAGTAACATTGGCCAAAAATTAAAAACAATCACCCCAAAAAACTATCCGCGTAAAAAATAAAAAATTGGAAATATACACATTGGCAAACAAAAAATAAAAAATACTTAAATTTTTTATATATAAAAAATATTTGCGGAATATATATTTTTAACGCGAAGAACGGCATTGACGGTTGCCGTAATAATATTTGACGGCAACCGTCTACGGTGTTTAGTTTGAAATCACAGCAAGCGTAGAAACTTTTCTGTATTACTAAGGGTAAGCGGCTAGTTGTTCTTAAATAAACTAGGGCAACCATCAACAGTACGCTGTGCTTAAGCTAAGTAGTTGTCCACCACCTTTATTTTTAACCTACTTTTAGACGGTTGCCATTTTTCATTTTTGCGAAATTTTAAACTGAAAAATAAATTTTAAAAATTAGAAAAGCAATTGATATTGCTATAAATATTTTCAGACGGCAACTGTCGTTGCTTATTTAAGGGCGCACCCGTTGAGGGCAGTCGTCTAAGGTCGATGTAAAATTCCACAGCGTGGTTTAGAAATATTGTGGACGATGCATAAATAATTTTTACTGAAACTGTGAACAGTAACTGAAACAGGCATACTGCAACAAAAGATAAAAGTCATACACCTTTAACGTTTTAATAAAATTACTAAAACTTGATTCCGATTCCGATTTTGTTTCCGGTTCCGACAGAAAAATTTGATTCCGATTCCGTTTGCGCTTCCGACAAAATTTAGTTCCGGTTGGAACCCTGATAAATATATCCGGTATTGGAACTATCCGTTGATTTAAACGTGTATTTGTCTTGTATCAAAAGCTTGTGCGATAATGCAAGATTGTACTTAGGAATTACTTTCAAAACTTAAGCACACTTTAAAGTTTTGAACTCACCTTTATTTAATCCTGGACTCAATTATGCGCTACAGTTAGGGATAATTGACATTTATGGACTCTAAACAGTGTTTAGGGACTCTATCCGCTTCGGACTCTTATTAGGAATACAGACTCCTATTAATTGGGACTCAAAATTGGGAACCCTCTTATTATCGCCCTCTTATTTGGGTCACTAGACTAGGCCTGCTATTCATAGCGCCAATATCGGATGGACTTCCTTGTCAGAACTGCAGGTGGAACGAACCATTTTTTAGAATTGATGCGAATATACATGGTGTTCACCTTAAATTCTTGAACAGATATGGCCACACCGGGAATCGAACCTCGGACCTCTTGCTCGCCAGTCAAACGTGCCGAATATAGTACATATCACCAGTAATGTTTTCTTAATCTGAAAACTTGCACACAAGTAAATTAATTTTACCCTTTCTCACAGGAATATTTTCTATTTCCTCTGAGACCTACTTTTATGCTAGGATTCGAACTTCTGTGACTGGAATGGGAGGCGTATACCATCACCACTCAGGTATAGGAGCTTGACGCTCGAGCCCGAGGGGGCTCTCACGTCTTGTGGTGATTTAGTACTATGTATACGTGTTGCAATTGTTAAACACGATGAGATATATACTATTAAACGTATCTACACTGCGCTGAGTTGCCTACAGGCAACTCAATGTGAGAAGGGGTTAATTGAGCAAATTATAAGCTAAACTTCTATCCTCACTGTTCACTGGATCTTTTCTTAGGCTACAAAGCCTATCGCAAGCTGGTAATAGATTTATTACATATTAGAGCCCACGTAGGTGATGGGTGGACCGTTTTTCTGCTGGACTGCCATAGAGTAAGCTTAAGCTGTAGATATATATTTTTCGTTTAGACTTTAATCTTATGCGGGGTTCACCATATAACTGGTGCAGCTATTGACACGTTTTGACCCTATAAGACTATTGGGTAACATTTTGTCTGCTTACAGAC
The DNA here is from genome assembly GCA_030248215.1 of Enoplolaimus lenunculus. NCBI lineage: Eukaryota > Metazoa > Nematoda > Enoplea > Enoplida > Thoracostomopsidae > Enoplolaimus > Enoplolaimus lenunculus. The sequence continues at coordinate 12,308 of JASANG010001965.1, forward strand.
CCAGTATCGTGTTCAAAAATTCGAACTTATCTGCTATTAATATGTGCGGGTCACCTTTTGTTCTTCAATATCATATGATATTCGGGATATTGCCTGCGAATATCACATATTTTCAAATGTCTGTATACTTGAGGTAACATTCCCAAATTGTCTTGTTGAATATCATATGATACTAGAATTTGAAATTTGGATGTTTGAATTTTGAAGTTGGTTGTTATAAGCGATTTTATGTCAGAAAACATTTGCAGGCGTGTATTTGTTATTTAACGCACATTTGTGCCGCTGCCGTCCGACTTTTCATTCATTTATTGGTACCCAAAGGATACACTGTCCCGCTGAATATCATATGATATTCGTTATGATATTCGTTGAAATTTTGGAATATCATATGATATTCGCATAAATGTCCCACAGTGTAACGTGACATACCGTCCCTTGTAAACATTGATCATTTGAAAGTGGTTGTAGGTGGCTGTGCCACACTTAAACCTATTTCAAACTAAAAACTAAAATATAAAATAAAACCTTAAACTAAAACCACACCCTAAGGGAGTCCCTGGCTCCACCTAGTCTCTCTTAGAACTTAAGTTAGGCTTAGGCGTTGCTACAAGGCGTAAAAATTGGTAAAACTATGCTATGGCGGCTGTGTCCGCAATGTAAACTTACCTGGGCCCTGCGTGGCCATTCAGTACTCGTTGAATATAGTTGCATTTATATTTGGCTATTTTTGCGACTAAGGACATAGCTAGGCTATGTCAGCACCAATATGGCGCTTTATTGTTATGAGTGTCTCCGGCATTATGGTTGTTGTTGTTGTGAAACCGGGTGTGTGGCTCTGGACCTCAACCGCAACGCGGACACCCAATTGTGGGTGTCGGCAGAAATGCAAATGAGGTCGAGATGCAGGAAAGGGTAGCCATGACCGGAATCAGTATCTACTCTTGGCTAGTTGGAATTGGTGCGCTAGAATTTTCTGTTGGATTGTGTGCGTTATACGTTTTACGGTTTTTACTTGCGAATTTCTTGGAAAAGTAGCGGACTTGGGTAAGTAAGGCTTGAAGTATATAAGGTATAGGAATAGTCACGGAGGCTTAATATGTGAAGGAAATCAGGCGTACGGTTACAGGTGTATTGCGCAGGGCGCAGGAAATTACCCAGTATTGGATACTGGTGTTATGTGTTAAACGGGAAACTTGGGGTATTACCGGAGAACCTGGGAAAAGTAGTCTAATAAATCTAACGGGGTTAGATTTATTATTCTACAACGGCTGGGCCAAATCTAACGGGGTTAGATTGGTCGGAAATTTGGTGTAACTCTAACGGGGTTAGAGTACACGGTTTAACGGAGTGTGATTCTAACGGGGTTAGAATTGCACGGATTCTGGAAAACGGCAAAAGTATTGGGTACGGTAAAGCCAGTGGCTGGATTAAACCAGATTCAGACGTCGGCTTTAAGGATTCCGGCTCGGGTTGCCAGTTAAACGGTTCAGGTAATAGGCGAAAAGGATGTGCCGAGGACAACGTTCGTACAAAAGAGACCAGAGGCGCGAGGTCAAACGGCCTGGCAGACTGTGCAGCGGTCAAAACGACTCGGGACAAGACGACCCGGGAAAGGCATAATCGCTTTTCCGGATATGGTCATCTTGCCAAGGGGGCACATGTTGGTAAACTATAAGTTTGGTTATCAACAGGTGTTGCATGCAAATTATTTTGAAGGCAACGATTCACCGGAACAGCCGGGTGTAGGGTTACCGAAGGATGTATTGCGGCATTTAGCGGTCCACTGGGCGACGGCAGCAATCAAGGCGTTCGAATTTTATTTGAAGAAGGAGGCCTTGATATCGGAATGGATGGAGTGCCTGAATTATGCGGAGCGCGGCTTAGCGGCGTGTTTATTCCGCACGGTGGACATAGAGCCACAAGTGTACCAGGCGGTGATGAGATGGTTCGCGAGGATCGTGAGGGAAACGGCGGCACGTGCAGTGGTCACGCGCGGTCTGCAGTGGGGACGAGCACCAGCGGATTTCTTTGTACCGCTGTCGTCCCACGTAATTATGCAACTGTTCGACAAGGCAAAGGATCCTCAGGTAAAAAGGACAAGGCCTATGGTTATGGCCCGGGCATATGCGAACCAAAAATATTGGACGCTCCGGAATAAGTTGGAACGGGAGAATCTAAAGGCAATGGAGCCGGAGGATTCTACAGTAAGGGCAGAAATGCGATTGCAGTTGCTGCCGTTACAAAAAGAGGTGCAGAAGGAAACGGAAAAGGTGCTGGCAGTGAGTACGCTGCGAGCTATAGCGAATTTGTCGCTATGGTTTCCGGAGGCATATCCATACCCGGAAAATAAAAGGGAAGCAGAGTTGCCAGAGTTGGCACCGGATGAGGAATCGAGAAGGCAACTGGTGGATATGGTACAGGATTATGACCGGAAGGAGACGGAGGAATTGTCTAGGATCGCCGAAGTAAATAGGAGAGCCCTGGACTTGTGTCGAGGTCACCTATTCGATGACCAGGAGAATGCGGCTCGGAGACCGGAGCCAATGGATACACAGGTAACAGGTCAAGAAGGGGTACAACCGGGTCCGAGCAAAGCTCGTACGCGATCTGAAGCGCAGGCGGAAGCGGCCGGCGTGCAGGCGGAGGAGAAAAGGAAGATGGAGTTCGAACCGGTGAGCGAGGGGGAGTTCGACGTGCTGGAAGAAGCAGGGCTAACTCCGTCTCCGGAAAAGCAACAAAAGAAACCGGCGGTGACGTTACAGGCAGAGAAAGAGGAATCGCGGGCGGAGGGGTATGTGACGCCTCCGCCGGCAGAGAAAGAGGGGTCAGAAGGGAAACTGACGCCAAGGAGGTCACCACGGATACAGAAGCAAGAGGAGGCGAAGGAGCAGGAGAAGTCGAAAGAGCTGTTGTGGGAAGAGTTGATCAAACTGCAACCTAAAAAGGTACGGTCGCAGTCAGAGGCAGAAGAAAAACCGAGCACGAGTCTAGGTCAGCCACCGGCACCGGGATATATCGCGGTGCGAGGGCCGGATGGAAAGTTGAAATGGAGATTTGATAAGGACGCGAGGAAAAGGGCAATGGCCCAGAGGGCGCGCGTTAGTCCGAAGAGACCAACGGGCGGATATGTACGACCGGCTGCAGGGTCGGTGGTGAGTAGAATCGGACCAAGGCAGGCGAATCCGGTGTATAGTGCATCGGCTGTGCGATCACAGACAGCGCCTGGGTACCGAGGATCTGGAGCAGTAACGCAGAGGGTGGTTGGTAGTCCACCAGCTGGGTCGTCAGGGGTACGGCCACGAGTCCGGCAAGTGTCGGACGAGCGGTACCCTGTACGAGTTGGCGGTCACGTGGGACAACCGCAAGTGGCACCTGGACGTGGCTACTACAATCAACAAGTGGAGAATGTACGACAGGCGATGCGAGAAAGTCGTCAAGTGGAACGACAGCAGCAGCAACAACGGACGTCGCGATCGGTGGGGCGCGACAATCAGTGGGTGACGCAGGAGGAATTGGACGGACGCCTATTATGCGGACGTCCCTCGTGAACTGCGTCGAAGTCTCTTTTAACGGATCGGTAATAGACTTTTATTGTGGGTAGTAGTTCGGTGATGTTCCGGGGGTAATGCTACGGGGTGCTGGGGTTGTTACTGGAACGCTGGGTAATGTGTGGTAATTGACTTTATTGGGGTTGTATATTCGGTCGTTAGTTGGTAATGGTTCTGGGGGTGATGTTAAACGGGTGCTGGGGGTGCGCTGGTACGCGGTTTCGTTATTGGGACTATTGGACGCATCGACAAGTTGTCGTGGGTCGTGTATGGTTTGTTATTGTTATTCGGCGGAAAAGACAAAAACTTTAAAAATAAATAAAAACAAATTAAAGAAAGAAAATGAAAATAAAAATTGTTGTTTGTTATTGTTATTAATTGTTGTGTGGATTTACGCTTTTTAGCGACGGCAAAAAAGGCAGTAAATAGGGCCATAAAATTTTGTTCGATGCCAGGGTCGGCATCTGTGCCGAAGGGGGGATGTAGGTGGCTGTGCCACACTTAAACCTATTTCAAACTAAAAACTAAAATATAAAATAAAACCCTATATCAAAACCACACCTTAAGGGAGTCCCTGGCTCCACCTAGTCTCTCTTAGAACTTAAGTTAGGCTTAGGCGTTGCTACAAGGCGTAAAAACTAGTAAACCTATGCTATGGCGGCTGTGTCCGCAATGTAAACTTACCTGGGCCCTGCGTGGCCATTCAGTACTCGTTGAATATAGTTGCATTTATATTTGGCTATTTTTGCGACTAAGGACATAGCTAGGCTATGTCAGCACCAATATGGTGCTTTATTGTTATGAGTGTCTCCGGCATTATGGTTGTTGTTGTTGTAAAACCGGGTGTGTGGCTCTGGACCTCAACCGCAACGCGGACACCCAATTGTGGGTGTCGGCAGAAATGCAAATGAGGTCGAGATGCAGGAAAGGGTAGCCAGGACCGGAATCAGTATTGACTCTTGAGCTAGTAGGAATCGGTGCGCTAGAATTTTCTGTTGGATTGTGTGCGTTATACGTTTTACGGTTTTTACTTGCGAATTTCTTGGAAAAGTAGCGGACTTGGGTAAGTAAGGCTTGAATTATAATTCGGTATAAGAATAGTCACGGAGGCTTAGGATGTGAAGGAAATCACGGCGTTACGGATTTAATCGGTATTGCGCAGGGCGCAGGAATTTACCCAGTATTGGATACTGGTGTTATGTGTTAAAGGGAAACTTGGGGTATTAAGGAGAACCTGGGAAAAGTAGTCTAATAAATCTAACGGGGTTAGATTTATTATTCTACAACGGCTGGACCAAATCTAACGGGGTTAGATTGGTCAGAAATTTGGTGTAACTCTAACGGGGTTAGAGTACACGGTTTAACGGGGTGTAATTCTAACGGGGTTAGAATTGCACGGATTCTGGAAAACGGCAAAAGTATTGGGTACGGTAAAGCCAGTGGCTGGATTAAACCAGATTCAGGCGTCGGCTTTAAGGATTCCGGCTCGGGTTGCCAGTTAAATTGCATAACCTGTAATTTGCTGGTATTAAATATTGAATATCTGGTGTCATACGGGTTTCGGGTTGGGATTTTTAATAAACATTTACCGGCCGCGTTTACTAAATCAGAGCGATAAGCATACATCGAGGAAAGAACATAACAGGCGATACCGGATACAGGCTTAAGTCAAAATCACGAACTTCTCACAGGAAAGAAAATAAAAAAAAAAAAAACCAAAAAAAAAAAAAAAAAAAAAAAAAAAAAAAAAAAAAAAAAAAAAAAAAAAAAAAAAAAAAAAAAAAAATCAAAACAAAAAAAAAAAAAAAAAAAAAAAAAAAAAAAAAAAAAAAAAAAAAAATAAAAAAAAAAAAAAAATAAAAAAAAAAACTGGTCGGACACGACAACAGGGACAGGTTCGAGCTCATTACCTGCTTGCAGGTCAGGGCCTAAGCCTATGCCTAATGCGGGATTCGTTTAATAACGGGGGTAGTCTCGTCACGTAAACAGGGCAGCTTGGGACAAGTTTTGTCCCTATCAGACTTTTGGGTGGCATTTTGTCCGCTTGTAAACCCAATATTGTATCCAAAACCCGTAGTTGTGAGCTATGATCTTGTATCGGTCACGGTTTGTACTTCAATATCATATATTTGCTATTTTGACTGTCGATCTCATATGCATTATGGGGCAGTGGCTACAGTGTTACTGCAAAGCTGATAAAATATTTGCAGATACAGATAAGCACTATTCACCAAACACGTTTATTGTTAGGTATGAACATTTATGAGGGCCAAACGATGTTGTTTATAAACGATCTAGTTTATAAACAATACGCTAATTCAGTTTGACCGACCACCAAGCAGACAGTATAGGTCAAACATATCACTGTTGTCCGAATATGTAATTGATATGTCAGCACGATGGATTTGAAGATCATATGATTTTCTACAATACAGCATAATGCGTGGTTCGCGTTATAACCAGGGCAGCTTATAGGACACGACTTGTCCCTATCATACTATTGGGTAGCATTTTGCCCGCTTGTAAACCGTAAATCGTATTCAAAACCCGTTGTTGTGTGCTATGATCCTGTATCGGTCATGTAATTGTACGTGTCTTTACTCTGGCTATATATTCTTATATAAACTGTATAATATATATTATAAAATATCAACAAAGCCATATCCGGCCAAAGATACACATCTTCTAAATACACCGTTTGAAATCATTACACTGGGAATGTCCAGCTGTTAGCGCATGGAGAAATGCTACAGACAGACCGGGAGCAAGTCAGTTTGGGAAGGCACCGTCGGTGATTTTAATACCCAGAACCACTTAAACACTTATACCCTTTGCACCGCTTTTTTATTTTTTAAACAACTTAACAGCGTATCACACTATATTCCCTGGTTAGTGCGTCGGACTATCATATGATACTCTGAATTTGTCCTGCTGAATGCTATATTATATTTGCAACAAAATTCTAGTATCATATGTTATTCATTAGATTGCCCTATATTATCATATGATATACCGGTCGTTGTATACTTTGCTTATCTGAGAGATATAATTTGTAGACCACTATCACCTGATATTCGAATTTTGTCTGTTCACGAGGAATAGGAGCATGAAAATGAATGTCAATGTCAAATCAACATGGGACAAAACGTGTCCCTGCTGCCCCGGTTAGAATGTGAACCCCAAATAAGTGTAACATGCGGCTTTCCATTCTGTGGTTTAAAACGAATCATATTATGACGCTCCGCCAAAATTTAAATTTTCTTGTCAAAACTAAAATTTTTCCTCCAAGTTATTGAATTTTCCCGTCAAAATTAAAATTTTCCGCCTAAATTTCAAATTTCCAGCCAAAATTTAAGTTTCCCGCCAAAATTTGATTTTGCGACAAAAATATATGTCTCAAACCAAGTTTTAAACTTGCTGCAAAAGTTTGAGATATCAACACTGTGAGAAGGCCAGGCATTGCTACTGGTTTCTGTTGTTTCCAATATATCAAATATTGTTTGGACGTCTAAAGTTTATTGATAGTTGTTGCATATTTAATATACTATTATTTTTACATTGTCTCGTGTTATCATACGATACTAACGGCACACGTCTCTTAGTATCGTAATATTCCACGAAACGCAGACCTAATTGAGCATTCAAGTAATACTGTGCACGCTATAGTAAAGTTCTGTAACCTATCTTAAGGCCCATACTGTGCTTAGAGGCTTTCAGATTCAAATATCAGATAAGGCAGTAAATTGGGCGTACAACTATGTGACCGCAGACTGCGCATACAAGTCGTTTCTATGCATTCCGAGATTTCAGTTTGTTCTCAGTTGCTGCGGAAAACCAGTATCTTGTCTGTAGTCTGTTACTAGGGAGTCGCTTAAAACAAATGTTTAATAACTGCTGCGTTTCTTAATAAAGAATCTGTTAAAAGGGACTCTAAAAATACCGAGTCTGTTAAAACAGACTCTAAAACTTTACACTTTACTTTGCTACAGCTGCACAGCAACTCCGCCACGGACTTTTCGTGGGGGATGGGCAAGAAAATTTACTACAGGACTAAAGGAGTAAGAAATACTTTCTTAGCCTTGTATTTTATATTCAATTGGAAATATTTCGGTCGTGGATGCGAGGGAACGAAGTTATTCGTAGGGGCGGGGCGGTGTCTCCCTTGCTTTTACCTTAATTAAAATACATAAAGTTTTTGCGCAAGTAACGAACATACACATAAATATAACCGAATAGCTGTATATACTAGTTCAAAGAATAAAATAAACATTACTGCAGTGTTGTTTACGTTCTTTAAAAATGATTAAAGAGCACAATTCTTAAACTTAAGGGCTGGACAAGCACTAATCCAGCCTGATATGTGGCGAACGGGGTCACTAAAACTATGCAAGGACATTTGCGCATTTGGATTTTGGTATAATGAGAACCACGTCAAATACATAAATAGATATGGTTTTATAATTGTGCTATATAAATCTATATGTCTAAGCTAGCATTTACTTATAACAGAAATAATTGAATCAACGTTATTAGAGCGGTCCAGTCTTCACTAGTTTCGCCTATGTCTACGCCTCTGCTTGAGTATACGTTGATCACCAATATTTGCTGCACAATTGAAAACCTATATAGCCTGTAATGAAACTTACGCTAAGGCATACTACTAGACATGACACTGATCAGGGAGACAACGGGTCAACACGTGCCAAAAATAAGCAGATCAAAACATACCAAACATACAGCAATTTCTATATTGAAAACGGAGAACAGAAATGAAGCCACAATGCGGGACAAAGTTATCAATATTCGTCTGGGCTATCCGGGAAAAAATTTCTCACTGAATTACTGAACTCGGTGTGCTAAGCAAGAAGTATTTTCTAATTCTATCCATACCTGTTTGACAATTTCCTTGATACAATAAACCGGTTTATTGTATTTTCTAACGTTTAACATATTCAGCAGTTCTCTGCTGAAATGATGTTTAATGCTTATATTTTGTTGTAAGTCATTTACAGAGCATTCAATTTTCCATACAGATATGCTGCCATTGTTAAATTTGGACTAAAAACGAAATTCACTAAAAATCTTATAAATTTGGCGTGCCTGAATGGGTTGGGTGTAAACAAGATTTTGAAAGGGGAGGTACGCAGGTCCAGTTTTGCAAAGCGTGCGGCCTTTCTCAAAATCACAATTGCAGGAAGGGCGTCTGGCCTTAGGTAAAATTATAGCCCTGTTCATTCGTAAACAACAAAATCTATAATCCTCTATTAATATAAGCTACGATGTACGTAATACGTATACGGTGACTGACAGTGGGAAAATACAGTACAACAAAGATTGGGAAAATAAGAAAACGATGGACAGGCAGCCTTTGTTACTTTCATATTTTTCCGTCGAAAAACGAGGGTAATAACATTGTTTTTTATGCGAGTCAATTAAAGATTGTAATATTAAAAACTGGACCATATAAATAATGAACCCGGTCAGACCCTGACAAATAAGGTGTTGGCCCCGGTACCAGGGAGCGGGCCAGGTCTCGGGGATCTCTTAAACATAGGAATTTGTTTTGGTTAGGACTTGCTCTAGTCTTAATGTATTGGAACATAATGTCTATTTGGCTCCTCATAACATAACCTGTTTAAATCACTTTTCATTTAATATACAAATCAAAACTACGAACCTTTTTATCAAACAAACGGAGTTGTTTTATTGTGTATAAGCGAAACAACTATCAGCTAACATATGCATGTCAACAGTTAGCACATAAATTTTGTAAGCGATAGAAAAATTTTGTAATAGATAAGGGTGGCGCTATACTTGCGTGGAGTGACGTCTGGCGCTGGACAGCACCGCAATTTAATAAATTGCCGATAAATGGATATGCGGTGCCAAGTAGAAATCGCACAGCATGAAAAACAAGAACCTTGTTCATCTTTATAATCAATCCCCTGAAATAAAAAAATGCTCTTTGTCGCATAAGCTTAAACCGGAATCGTGCAAGATAATTTGATACATACGTCAAGAATTATGTCACAATTTATCCCAGCTTGCGTTGCTCAGTAAAATATTTTCTTTTGTTAGCAAGTTCATAACCTGCTAAAATCACCCAACATTAGTTTTTGGTTGGAAACAATACAACGTTTTGTATTTTGTCAGCAAACCAAAAATTATCTGCAACACCTTAGAGTTTTTTATTTATTTCATTTTATTTATTCGATCATATAATGTCGGTCCCACGTTACCACTGTTTTGGGTTCTACATAAAATGTCCACCCCATTTCAGTTGTCCGTGCACACAACAGACTATCGCAGAAACTATGTCTGGACTAGTACAGTAGCTAGCACCTATGTCCGTACACTGTTTTGTGTTTTGAAAAAATGTCCGCGTAACGTTTACGCAAGCATTATAAGAATGATATTTTTGTCAGATTCTTTTGCTACATTTTACTGGACTAAAAGAAAAGAAGAAGCATTAAAAAGTCTTATTTGATGTCTGCAATTGATCCAGGGGTCCTAAATATTCACAGTCCTGCGCTTAATCAATTCGACTGCTAACACACATTGCACGTTTACTGTGCATAAACAGCGTATTCATTGAATACATTAGGATACATGCTAACAATTCAAAACTGTTTAATAGATTGTTTAGGAACGTGTTCGAGTGGCGCAGTGGTTAGCGCGTTTGCCATAGACGCCGGTGGTTGCTGATTCGATCCATAGTCAAGGATTAATATTGTAGTGCATGACAGCCATGCCCTAAAGACTGGCATATTCACGGAGTTTCTCTGTTTTTGAACAGGGTATAGCAAACATTCGGTTTTAAAATGGGGAGTCTAATACTCTTAATTCTTCGTATGCAGACACAGTTTTAGCTTGCGAAAGTTTGTCCACAGCTAGCTAGAGACATAAACGGACATATAGCGTTAGCTAGCCAACTGTCCGCGGAGAACATAGCCTTTCAAGAAACGCTTGGCCTTTTTTTGTGCAAAGCAAACGTACCGTAACGTGTGTCTGACATAAAGTAACAGTATTTTCTACAGAAAAAACAGAAAAACTTGGAAGGTATGTATCCAGATGCTTGCAAAATCGTACTGTTTGCTACACTGTCTTCAGTGCTTTTTGCTATTAAACAGAAAAATTAAATCAGTATATTATACTTGTCTGCATCAAATATTTAAGCGTTTAATTTCAGGAGCATTACACGCACGCCGGCAGTCTTTTACGCTTGAGAGGTGGGTGTCGAAAAGTTAAGAAATTCTATACGTGTTTTTGAAATTGAGCTGAATGAAACAACCACTTTTTAGAAAAATTTAGGATGCGCAGGTCTGGACATAAGTTCAGTTTCAATACAACCGGATTTCAAAGGTTCGAATATTACATGTTTCGGCATGTCAGGCTGCTACAGTTCCAGTTTTACGCTAGTGATGTGCCGATACCAACGTATTTGCCGATTTCGATTCTAATTTTAAAATTTTACCGATTCTGAAACGATGCCGATGCCAATAATGTTGTTGCTTCTACTTTTAACACACCATTCCTAAAGACCCGTAAGAATTAAATTATACAAATATAACCGCAGAAACTTAAACTCTAACAACCAAAGGAAGTTATCTGACGCAGAACATGCTGTCGCCTGGGAGTGTTTTTATAAAACCCCTTTGACGTAGCAAGTTTAGAGCATAACCTTTGTCTTGTCCAACACCTATCTTAACACACAATAGCTTTCCCTACTCCTTCCGAGGGGATGTTGTCAAATTTCACCAGCCATGTGCATCATCTCTTTTAATAAATAGGTCTACTTGCAATACTGTTTTGCACTGCCCTTGAAACAAGGTGGGTGAACAAATTTCAGAATTTTTGTTCACATTATTACGTGAATGCTCCAAAACTATGTAACTGACTCTGTAGAAAGTTTTAGATAATCATTTGATATTTACAGACGACGTAGGGTAAATCATATGCTATTGAAAGACAAACGGGACCGATTCGTGACAGTAGAAGACAATTATTGTACTATTGTTTTTGGAATATCGTACTGGGAATATTATACTGGTTTACATCGCAGACGAAATGTTACCCAATCAATATGATAAGTGTGATAATATGTGACCCGAGTTTCGCCATGTATAACGTGAACCCCGCATAAACCTTAAGCCAAAATTTAAAAAATACGCCTAATGCAGGTTCCACAATAAGAAGTATCCCGGTGGTAGAAAATTTCCAGGCATTCCGATAAGCTGAAAGTTTTTGCTTAAACCTAAACCTAAGGATAGGCTCGAAATTGTAACGAATGTTCTGATCGACAGCCCAAAATATAGGCCTTAAGCTGTTCCGACAGAGTGAGGAAAAACTTGACGTGAAGCTGTTCAAGATGTCTAGAACTGCCCAGCAAAAACATAGGCTCCAAGATGTTTTGAATGACTTGGCTAAAACATAGGCTTGTGTTGGTATTACTGTGCCGACCCAAACTGCCAAAATAATTTCGTATTTAGTACACATACCAACAATTTAATATAAAATAATATTTAAAACACACCTATATCCATTATAGAAAGACAAAACTATATAAGCAAAAGATTTAAGTAAAAAGAACAGTACATTCACATGAAACGAAAACATTGCAACCAACACATAACTTATTTCCCTATGCGACTGACCTACTAGCTTCAAATAAATGCAAAAGCTTTAACACCTCCGCTTTTGCTACACCTATGCAAATCAAGGGGGTAGCTAACGCGAATAGCAGCAGGCGCCACAGCTTGAAGTAGTCCGGTCGTCACTGCAAAAATATAGGTACAGAGGTGTACCATTGCATATCTGTCCTAATGCTGACCCGCCCGATAACGGGACCCCCCTCAGAATAACATAAGTCAACAATATTAACACGTTTCAATTGTTATGTTGGGCCTAATTTAGGCTTTGAGAGATATGAGATTTTATTTCCTTTAATACGTACAGTGCCGTATATATACATGAATCGCAGGTGAGCGCGCAATATGTTTGCTTCTAGAAAGGGTTGCCTTGCCAAATAAATAGTGTTTTAGCAATTTACAACATAGAAATGATTTTATCATCGCTATCAATCTCCACTAATTTTTTAAACACCAAATCGGTAAGCGTAAAATTAACATGGAGCGCAATGTACGTTTGCTTGTTGCTTACAATGATATACTACTTACAAACAGCTGTGACCAGTTTTTTAGAACTATCGACAATTGTTCAGCATAAGGTTAGTTTTTATAGCTTTGGTGTCATTTTGTAACAAAAATAAACACGCTGCTTTAAACGCTTTCTTGTATTACAGGATACGGTCGACGGGTAGTTCTGTGGACGAATCCGAGTGTTATCCCTCACGAGGCTGTGGACCTACCAAGAGTAAGCCGTCGCGTCTAGCGAATGATTGTCCCCCAAGCGTGACAAAATCTCTCGAAAGGTCACGGAAATCTTTATGAAAAAGAACAAGAGACGCAATTTTGTTTCAAACGGTACCTTAAATCCTGTATGTCGAAGAATAAGATTTAAAAACAAAACCGATCGATCTAAATTGACATTGATGTGAGCAGATTAGGTCAAGATAGAATAACGCGATTAGCAATATAAGAGTAGCTAAAAGAAACTAGAGGTTTTGAACCATTTTTAGGTTAGCTTACCACTTAGTTAAACATGTACTTTACACCTTACCAACAAGAGAAAATTTTTCCTGATCCGGGATCTTTACATTTTCTGTGACGTTATCATTATGAACGTCTAAGCTTAACCCGTTTCCTGATTTTATTGAATGTTGCTTAATGTAATTCTATCAAAGCGTTTTCTAAACCATGAGCACCAATTAGTCGAAGATCTGAGTTGATTCTGATATCGGCAAAAATCAAGGGATATCGAATCATAGTACCCACTGACATACGGATATATCTTGGTCGGGATATAAGCCTAAAATGCAGGTACCTAATGGACTTGTTCGGGTTTTTACCTAAATTCTTTTTGGGCATGCAGAATGAATTCATTTTAATTTCTGATCAAAGTGTGTGGGTCGTCAGAGAATGCTATGAAACTTTTCATATCAACCTTGTTCAGAAGACTTAGTTGGCTAAAGAAAGCCAGGTTTTTTGTTAAGAGACTTTTGGATCACTCGCTATCGTAAGGACTGCTCAACTTCGTGGGCTCATTAGATCTAAAACAGAAAATTAATAAGCAGCGCTTTCCACGAAAATCACGCAATAAATTGATGTTGTCTTGGGCTGGGGAGGCTGAATTAATCGTTGACTAACCGGCAATCTGAACCACAACACAATTTCAAGCGTACCAACATTTTCGGGAATGCGTACAGATATGAGTGACAATGCTCTGATTGGCTGCTAGTACTATGGTAAACAACCGAAAGAGGTATCCACCACCAAGTCGAGAAAAAAGGAGATAGTGAAGCTGATAAGCGCAGTTTAGGCTCTTAAACAATGGAGACAATTTTATATTTTGCCTAATCTATAAGGGCAACCAGTTCGAAAATGAAAATCTTCCAGTTCGGAAAAAATGTTCAGTCATCCTATTGATAAGACATTTCAAATGAGCAGTATAGTTTAACTAGCTTAACTACGGTTTATATTTTACTTCATTTCCCAAAATACAGGGTTAAGGATGAGACAAACAATAAACAATATTAGAACCCATATGAACACGTACGCAATATTACCAGCTGAGCATACCGTAGAAACATCCCCTTCCCTTGGTTCATTTTAAAGAGCGCGAAACATTAAGCTTGCCCGTCTGTTATATCAAGGTTTCCAGCCGCGCAGTGATCTCTTACTAACCTCCAAAATACCCTATTCACTTTTTCCTGAGTTTGTTGAGTTTTCCATGCTACGTTAATCACTACTGCTTATGCAAGAGATTCCTAATCACTACTCAGGTGGAAACTCCAGACGGCGGTCGGGATCTAAGATCTTGTGCATGAGTCTGAATCTAGCCGTAATTGATTAAACCGGTGATATGTGAATTTTAGACTAATTAGTCTAGTCATGGATATTTAGAAACCAGAAACCACCAACTCTCCTCAAGCTAAACACAAGTTTCACACAGTCCGTTAAAAACAAAAGAAATGACAAACACGATTTACAACCAATCACACAAATATATGTATTTATAACTCGATTGACCATAAATGTTATTACCGCGCTGAAAATGACTCTGCAGTCGGTTCCTCCTAAGAACTTGATAGAAAAACTTATCCTTGTTAATTGCTCACCAACAATCAAATTTGGTGCTACGCCAGTGGTTGAACATTGAATCGCACGCGAGCGAACGCGGCCATAGATACACAAAAATATACTTCGGCACGTACAGATTAGAGAATAAACATTGTCTGAGAAATAGTTTTGCTTACATACTTTAAACTTTTTGTGCTCTCCTTAAGTTTTAGAACAACAATCCACAGCAAGGTTATAACCTCCTTGACCAGCCTCCGGTGCAGCGCGAGCGGGGTGTGCGAGGATTCGTTCAGCTCGCCAGCTCCATCTCCGGCGGTTAAATTTATTACATTCGCGATTAGTTCTCGGCCCCAGTTACTGGGCTACCCGTTAGCTTAATACAAAGAAATTACGTTGTACAATTCATATTCGTTCTAAAAACCAAAATTTTAGAAACTTATAATTTCAAATGTTTATAAATATTTTTGCACCAAATTAGGTTCAAATCCATAAATATGCAAGCGATAGATGTAACCTCTCATTTAAAAATTTTGCAAAAATTGGTACATAGCGTGGTAAATTGTTAATTTTTAAATAAATTTTTCTTTTTTTTATAAGATTGAAACTGGGCCGATTCCATTTCCAGCGGTGACTATATGTAATATTAATCCGTACAAACGACATTCAGTTGGTGAAATTACTGAACTTGCTTCTTTGGTTAGTTTATATTTTGTTTATGTTAGTATATACGAATTTCATGTTTGGCGTAGTACAGACGTACGTGACTTGCTTCAAGCTTGCAAACAAGCCAAACTTATTAAGAGAACGTTTGCGATTGTGAGAACGTTTGTGGAACATAACAAACGTCATGGTTTTGTGAGAAAGGTGCAAAATTTTTGGACGAGACTTTCCATTTACCAATTGGATACTTGTTTGCCAGACTAACATATGAATAGAGTGCCATTTCGTATTATTATATTTTTCTAGGCGGCTAGTTATTTTAAATAACCAGTATCTACATATTTTCTGACACAACGTAATTTTTGAACACTTGTTTTTATTTAGGAATTGGTAACCGAGAGATTGTCAGAAAAAATCTCAAAAAACGAAGGCCAAAAAAGACGTTATAATTATGCAGTTGCCCGGAAAAAACGATCTGCCCCTGGTAAATTTTGTTTCAAAATTGTGTAAAGTTTCCAAACAACTTGATTTTTTCTCAGTTTATGTTTCAGTTTGTGGCATTTTTTTGTTATTTATATGCAGCTTATTTTTAATTATTTAAAAAAGTTCATTGCTTTGACATAAAATGATCGGGCACAAACGGAATAAACTTTATTTTGCTTTGACACAAACAAAAAGTTCTGACCGAATACGTGCAAACATGCAAGAAGCCAAATTGTCAGAGTACCATTTTAACGTATTTACGTCCATAAAATGTTTTTAGTTTGTTTGCCTGACTGGTACCAAGGCAACAGCGCTTGCTGGAAGTATTTCAATATTACTACAGATTACTTCAATTCAAAAGCTTTTTGCGAACAGTTTGGCGTTGACTTTACGTTGCCAATGTTCCGAAATCAAAATGACGATGATGAATATTGGCAGTTCAGGTTAAACTATAACTGTTGAGGAAATATTAACTAAACTTTATCAGAGGCAAATGTTGAACGTGACTTAAAACAGTACGCTGAATAAAAAAATTATGATAGAAAATGCCTCGGCAGTCCACTACGTTGACAGTGTCATCAGTCGCGACAAACAAAATATAGCTCTGCTTTGTTTGCTTTTATTTTGCGTGACACGTTACGATATAAATCAAAACGTATCAATTTAAATCATCAAATAGTCAAACTCTGACTGTTCATGTAGCACAATCTTGTAACTACTGACAGGTTAACTTTACAGATGGGCATCGGATATTCGGATATATGATATGAAAAATATCCGGATATGTATCCGAAAAGAAACGTGTATCCGCATATCCGCCGAATATCCGAAATGCTATTGTGTAAATAATTTTTAGAATAATTTGCGTTGTTTGTCCATTAAAGTAGCTGGAGCTAACGAAAAAATTCTGCATTCAAACCTGAGTTAAAATATTGAAACACATTCCTGCATCAAAATCTACTTATATACATATGCCAAATCACGTCGCGAGATTACATACTAGGCGTCATTTTAAATTCTGACCGCTCTTGATTTAATAAGATGCCAAGCCTAACTGAGTATGATGCTAATTAGTAAAAAGCTAGCTTGCAAATCTGGCAATCTGTGAAGGACACTTTTCAATTTTCCATGACACAGAACCCGTGAGCTCATAACTTTTGAATTCAAACCCCACACGCTAAGCAATTCCTTCATGAAATGTTGTTACGTTCGCCGAAGCACTCTAAAACATGTGCGTAGTGTTCCCATACATAGTTTAATAGCAACAATAATAGGTGATCCACCTTATAATGAGCGCGCTAGTGTAAAAATTTGTCCAACCACCCGGTAGCGATCTGTGTACAAATCGAAGCTGTGACTAGGGTGTAGGTACAAATTTATGCGTTACGTAGACACTATTAATTGGCCCGACATTGTCCGAAGGGACTTGGGACAAAAGGTTAAAAATTAAGCAAAATAAGTATATATATATGTGTTTGTGCTGTTATGTATGTTTGCGATGCTATATGAACACAGTGAAATATGTCTTTACGTACGTCCTCGTTAGAGATTACCGGATTTTATAGTGGTCTCGTAACAGAGTGTTAAAACGACATTATGACTTACTCAGAACCAGATATTTTTTTGCTGTAGCGCGTGCAGTATAACGTGGCTGTTTCATAAAAACACATGCAGAAGCCTAGAACTTATCATGTTTTTATTAAACGAGCTTAACTCTTCAACATGAACTGTTGCAAAACGATGACATTCTCGTACTGTAGTGACCCGATTCAGAGGGGTTAATAAGAAGGGGGCCTCCAGTTTGAGTCCCAATCAATGTGAATTCGCATCCCTAATAAGAGCGTAATCGGGTAGAGTCCCGAACCTTAATTAGAGTCAATAAATGTCAATTATCCCTAACTGTAGCGCATAAATGACTCCAGGACCAATTAATTTGAGTTTGAAACTGTAAAGCATACTTAGATTTTGAAAGTACATTTCTAACTATAACCTTGCATTATCTCTCAAGCTATTGATATAAGACAAACAAACGCTTAATTCAACGGATTGTGGCAATACCGGAGATATATCAGTAACGAAGGGTGGCGGAGGGCGGGTTCAAAATAAATACCAGTCCGCAAACGAAAAACAGGGGGTACCTTTTGGAGAAGCCAAATAAATATCAGCCCCCTCTTATTCTGGTCACTACAGTTACAGTACGTGCAGTACATGTTCTCACAAAACCTGACGGTTTATATAGTTTGAGCGAAAAGTTTTTTATATTATAGTTATACTGGCAAACTTCTTAGTACTGAGAATGTTTGCTCATGTTCAAATTAGATCTCAGATTCATTAGAAAATATTCTTGAGAGAAACAGATAACCAAAAACATTTCCAAGTATTATTCAAGTTTTATTTTCAACGAAAATATCAATGCATGCATATGACACTTCAAAACAACAATTTTATACAGTTTCAAATGTGTGGCCATCGGTTGCCGCGGTCAACGTTCCGCTAATGGCCGTGTCATTGTCCCGCGACAGCAATGTAGAAGGAGCACACACAGGAAATATGATTGGAGTAGTAGGAGCAGTTGGCACAGATAGGACAGCGGGGCAGTTGGTGGAGTGGGGATGATGGGAATCTTGAAACAATTGGACAGTTGGACAAGTGGGACAGTGGAGACAGAGACTACAGTGGGGTTGGGACTACGGGGCGGTGGGAAGAGTAGGGAAAGGTGTGAACAATTGGAACATTTGGGTCAGCGCAGACATTTGTGACAGCGGGGCAGCGGAGACAGCGGTGACTGTCGTAACAGCGAAACAGTTGAAACGGCCCATCTATAGTTGAGTGCCGTCCCAAAATCCCACCGTCCCAACAAAAAATTGATACTTTTTGATTGTGGTGGGATTTTGGGATTTTGGGATGTTGGGATTTTGCGATTTCAATAAAATTCATCGAAAACAAACAATTCCTTAGGCTTAGGCTTAGGCTTAGATTTAGGATTATGCAATCCTTTGGCTCAAGATTTAGGTTTAGGAAAATGCAGGGCTCCGTCTTAGGCTTAGGTTTTTAGACCATATTCCAAAATCCCAAAATCTCAAAATACCACCTTCGACCATATCCCGAAATTCCAAAATCCCACCTTCGACCATATCCCAAAATCCCAAAACCCCACCTTCGACCATATTATCCCGAAATCCCAAAATCCCACCTTCGACCATATCCCGAAATCCCAAAATCCCACCTTCGACCATATCCCGAAATCTCAAAATCCCAAAATCCCATCTTCCACCATATTCCGAAATCCCAAAATCCCCCCTTCGACCATATCCCGAAATCCCAAAATCCCAAAACTCCACCTTCGACCATATCCCGAAATCCGGAAATCCCACCTTCGGCCATATCCCGAAATCCCAAAATCCCACCTTCGACCATATCCCAAAATTCCAAAATCCCACCTTCGACCATATCCAAAAATCCCCGAAATCCCACCTTCGACCATATCCCGAGAACCCAAAATCCCGAAATCCAGCCTTCGACCATATCCCGAAATCCCGAAATCCCAAAATCCCACCTTCGACCACACATCAAATTCTAATGATGGGATGGTGGGATTTTGGGCCGGCAGCGGGGTTTACATGGGCCGTTGGGATAGTTGGGACAGTGGGGACAGTTGGGACAGTAGGGTATATGGTACAACTGGGCGGTTATAATAGCGGGGAGAGTTGGGACAGTTAGATTAGTGTGGATACTTCGGACAGTGAAGACAGTAGGAACAGTTGGGACATTTGGACAGTAGAAACAGTTGGGACAGTTTGGATAGTTTGGCACTGGGACAATTGAGAGTAGTGAGAATTTGGACAGTTGGGACAGTGAGAACAATTTGGACATTGGAGACAGTTCCCTGTTGGGACAGTTGGAACAGTGGGGACAATGGGGACTGTTGGGACAGTTTGGACAGTTGGGACAAGTACTGCGCTAAGCCATATTCTGTAGGGTAGTGTACAAATGCTGGTGCCCTCCGGCGTAGACAGGGGAGTTCTGGTGTCATCTTCATTAAGATTTCTGCACACGTTTTTTAGACTTCGTTTCAGCTGGAACTAAGAAACTGCTTTCGAATTTTTTATAGAATGTAACTTCTTTTGATTAAATCTTTGCTATGCCATGACTACAGTATCCGTGAAAATCATAAAGAAGTAAGGTTAAAAAATACCTGTCTAAATCTTAATGCAATGTAAAACCAACACTCTGTTTCATCGGCTTATGAGACAAAAGATGTCACACACTGCTCCGATTTATTTCGGTTCTTGGGCCCAAACTCCTTGTTGTTGGGAAACTAGGAGTGTTGGGACGGAAGGACAGTTGGGACGGCGGCGACAGTTGGGGCTCTTGGGCAGAATGTCCTTGTTGTTGGGACAACGGAGACAGTTGGAACAGTGGGAGCATTGGGACGGTGGAATAGTTAGGACGGTGGAGACAGTTGGGACAGTAGGGACCGTTTGAACAGTTGGGACTGTGGAGGCTATTGGGACAACGGAGCAGTGGGCAGAGCGGGACAGTTAAGACAGTTAGGGCAGTGGAGACAGTTGGGACAGTGGGGACAGATGGGCAATGGGGAGGGAGATAATTTGGACAGTTGGGATAGTAGTTTTTTCTGCAGTGGGAAGAGTCGGGACAGCTTCGAAAGTTGGGACAGTGGGGACAGTTGGGAAAGTGGGGACATAGGGAGAGTTGAGACAGCGGGGATTGATTGTGATTTCGATTTAAATCTAGTGGTGCCTGGCTTTGGCACGGAAATAAGAAAACGTTTAGGCTTTGGCAATATTATGCTAAGCCAAACTCTGCTGGGTAGTGTACAAAACCGGTAGTTCTAGGGTGTAGCCAAGGGTACTGTGTCATCCCCTTTGGGATTTCTGTACAGGTTTTTAAACTCCGCTTCAGTTGAAACTACGAAACTGCTCTTCAAACTTTTTATTCCTCTTTTCCAAATGCTTTCTCTCGATCAAACAATGATTCGACGAGCTTCGATTGATAATACTTTTTGCTTGGTTATTCAATGGTTTGACCGCATTCAGGTTGAAGGGTAGCACTGTTGCGGCAATGCAGAACCTAATGATGAGATGCAGTTAATAAGCTCTCAGATTTCGATGTCGGATTTTGGAGCCAGTCGGGTTTCCGAAAACATGAGATTGGTTTTCATTTAGTGAAGCCATCAGTAATTGGTGTTCAGATATAGGCGACAACTGCGTAAATTTCGGTCAATGCATTGGTGACAATCACCAGCGTTGATTTCTCGGTTATACTGAATGTCGTCAGATTCGGACGTCAAAGATCTGGGTGATGCAATGGATTACAGCCCAATTTTCTCTCAAGGAAACCTAGATTTGCTCATCCAAAGCTTTGTTTTGTGTTCAAGGTTGTCGCATGAAAATTTTCAGAGGTAACGTGTAAATTTCGGACAGTCTAGGGGGTCGTATAAGAATGCTACTGCTTTGAGGACGTCTCGTTTGGTTTGCCTATCAAGAATCTTATTCTACGAAGATATATTCATTCAGTTACAGACAGTCTTCTTTGTTGTTCCGTTTAAGACCCAGCACTTTTGTATTTACCTTACTGTCCTGATCCGTAAACACAATATGGTTAGGACGACCGGTGAATTGGAGTTCCATTCTTTTAGATTTATATTGGCACTTCAGAAGATTGATTTAGCTTTATTGGAAAATTTGACAATTTGACAGCTTCACATTTGAAGTTGAGCCCACATATTTGCGACTGGAGTTGAATAGTGGCTCCAACTAGAAACGGAATACTCATAATTCTGAAGAGAACACGGGCGAAGCGATAGGTTATAACCTTTTTTGGGTATATGTTACTTACGAATCGTGTGAGATCGCGTTGGGAAGTACGAAAGGTAATCTGCAAGAACGTCTTTTCGATATCAGCAATAATTGCTACGTTCATCACTTTGAACCGCAAAAGAATCGGGCACAAATCTGTAAACAAGGCCTGGTCCGCGATGCATGTATTCGTTAAGCGTAGGCACATCAATTCGGCATTTGGCGGAAGCGTTATAATGTAGTGACCCGAATAAGAGGGGGGACTGATAATCATTTGGCCTCTTTAAGAGTACCCCCTGTTATTCGGTTACGGACTGAATTATTTCTTCCTGGACTCATTTATGCGTTACAATTATGGATCATTGAAATTTATGGACTCCAATTAGGGTTTACGTACTCTGTCCGCTTACGGACTCTTAGATATACGGACTCCTATTAATTGGGACACCCGCTTATTACCTCTTCTTATTCGGTACACTATGCAACACGAACTTTGGTTGTAATTAGGTGATGGTGCATCTAACGCAGACCGTATTCTGTTGACGTAACTTTTTTAAGAGGAACCTTTCAAAATTTGCACATGTTCTTGGATATCGAAAACATTGTTTCCAAGCACAATTAATTGTTCGATGGTTTAAGGCGTCAAACCAGTGACGAAGACGACCTAATGCAAGTTGATAGTTGATGGACATGTCAAGGTGGCCTGAATTTTACTGCCAGGGAACGTTGTAGCCACAACTACGAAGGTCACTGTTTTTGAATGCCTCGACAGTTTGTTCGTCATCGTCGACTTGAATATGTTCCGAAATTCCGATCCGCTCGAGAGACAAATATGCATCTAAGTCAGGCGTAATCTGCTTTATCTTAGTTTGAGGCATAAATAGCATTGTAGGTTGATTGGAGATATCGTAATCTAATTACTATTTTCCGTTCAGTAGCAACCAAAGTGATGAAAGAATCGCTATAATGCTTTCTTCCGTTCGCATTTGGTTTCCTGAGATGAGTTTCTAAAAGTAACAGAATCCGTTGTTCTGGTGTCCTAAACAGTTTGGCATTATTTATAACAGAGACATGTTAGTTGTGCCGGCGAAAGATGCCGAAAACACAATCGACGCACTGACGAAAACTACAGTAACTACTTACTGTAGTTTCAGCTATAGCGAACAATCAATACTTTCTACCGCAATAGCGAAGATTGGCAATCCAATAACCTGCCAAACACAACAGGCTAAAATAATGACGGACACAGAAAACTTTAAACATACATCGACAAACGAGTAACAAAATCTCTGGGTTAACAGTCTCATCCGGAAAATTTACATGTTACCGTATTCAAAGGTAACCCTCAATCACTGTTATCTGGTCTGTAGTCAAGATTTAAAAGTGGAAAGCGGCGTGGAAATCACATATCAGTGCTGGCTCATACTACTCCCACCATCACGTCGTACTCTACGCCATTTGATTTTACCCCTAAGAACGTGTCAATGCTCATCAACTCAATTCAGAAGGAGCTTGGCAATGATCAATTACTGTCAGTTCCTCATATGCGCGGTTCACGTTATAAATGGTGCAGCTGGTTCAATTTTGTCACGATCAACATATTGGGTAACATTTTGTTTGAGGTGTAAACCAATATGATAATCCAAACACAGTAGTTACCTGCTACGATCCTGTAATGGATTCGTTTTGTTTTTCAATATCATATGTTATTCCCTACATCGTCTGTGAATATTATATGAACATTTTAAAATTGTCTACTGAGTCAGTTACATAAATAGGTTTGTTTATGGCGGAATATCACATGATGCTAACAGACATCTGCCGTTAGTATCATATGATATTACGAGACAATAAGTAACAATATTAATAATATGGCGGGAAATTTAAATTTTGGTGGGAAAATTCAAAATTCGGCGAAAAAATACAAATTACTTGACACTATCAGACAAATTGGTGAATATTACATAATATTACACCAATATGTGACAAAACGTGATCCAACTGCCCCAGTATAACGTGAATCTCGCATGAGTGGAGACAACTTTAACTAGCTTCCGCTTATATGATGGTTTACGTTTCCCACAAAATGTGCACATACAGTCTGGGTTTTAGAAAAATGTTTGTTTAAAAATCATAATTTTTCAAAAATCTGTAATTTTTAAAAGTGGCATTTCCCGCCGAAAATTTACATTTCCCGCCAAAATTTTATTTTTTGCGCCAAAATTTGAATTGCCCGCCAAATTTTGAATTTTTTCCGCTAACATTCGAATTCCCGACAAAATTTGAGTTTTGCCGACAAAATTTAATTTTTGCCGCTAAATCTAAAATTGACCGCCCAAATTTGAATTTTCCCACCAAAATTTGAGTTTTGTGTCTATTCTAAAATTGGCCAATAAAATTTGAATTTACCCCAAAATTTGAATTTCCCCCCAAAATTTAAATTTCCGTCCAAAATTTAGATTACCATTTTGTGTCCAACGCAAACCAATGGTACCGGGCGGCTGAAAACGCAACAGATAAAATGCAGGAGGCAAAACCAGAAGTTAACAAATCGTTAATTTGTGATATAGTATTTCACGACACCACTTATGCGGGATTCACGTTATAACGGAACAATCGGGTCATGTTTTGTCACATGTTGATTCCACTTCAACACATTTTTTGCTACCATCATATGATATGGACAGACGAAAGTCGAATATCGTGTGATATTGCTAGGCAAAGCACGGACAATCAGGTTATCTCAACATACAAGTGTTCGAATGTCACATGACACTATCAGATAAATTGGTGAATAGCATATGATATTACAAATTAACAGCATATATATTAATATGATATTTAGCAAGACAGATTTGGACTATCATATATTTTTCTGTACAGTTTAAGTGTATCCCATAATGTTCCATTATGTAGTTTAAAACGTACCATAAGACAATCCGCCAAAATTTGGATATTCCCGCCAAAATTTGAATTTTATTGACAAAATTTGAATTTTTCCGCCACGATTTGAATTTTTGCGCCAAATTTTGAATTTGCCCGCCAAAATTTCAATTTCCCGCCATAGTATTAATGTCACTCACACGTTACCATACGTGCACTCGACACATCCATCGTCCCCCTATACTATTTTAAAAAGACTAGCTATACTGTTATTGCGTAACTGTGTGCGGAAATTTTATCTCTAAATAAAAAATGTCCGCATAGAGTTTATTGCGTTGACGGACATTTTGTATACTGTTTGCGCATTATGTTAATATTAAATACAGAGTTGCGTGAATTGTCGGACTTTGTCGTTACCGTCTAAAAGGTGTCGCCGGAAAGTGCTAAATAAGGTAATTGATTTACTGCGTAATTTTGAATTTCCCGCCAAAATTTGTATTTCCCACCAAATTTGAATTTCCCGCCAAAATTTGGATTTTGCTGACAAAATTTGAATTTTCATTCAAAATTTGAATTTTGCCGCCAAAATTTGAATTTTGCGCTAAAATTTGAATTTTCCCGCCAAAATTTGAATTTAATACCAAAAATTGATTTTTCCCGCCAAAATTTGAATTTGCCGCCAAAATTTGAATTTTCCGCCGAAATTTGAATTTTCCCACCTAAATTTCAATTTGCCGGCAAAATTTGAATTTTGCCGCGAAAGTTTGAATTTCGCGCCAAACTTTGAATTTTCCCGCCAAAATTTGAATTTCCCGCCAAAATTTGAATTTTCCTACCAAAACTTGAATTTCCCGCCAAAATTTGAATTTTCCCGCCTAAATTTGAATTATCCCGCCAAAATTTGAATTTCCCGCCGAAATTCGAATTTCCCGCCAAAATTTGAATTTTCCTGTCAAAATTTGAATTTTCCCGCCAAAATTTGAATTTCCCGCCAAAATTCGAATTTCCCGCCAAAATTTGAATTTTCCCGTCAAAATTTGAATTTCGCCGCTAAGGTGTCCCTAAAATGTGTCTATCATATAAAAATATTGTCCACTACACTGTTTTTCTAACATTTCAATGTCCTAGACAGTGTCACTGCAAAACAGTTTTGTCCGGATAGAGTTTCCGTGAAACTCTATGATTTCCGCGAATGGCGGTGATACTGTTGGAAAATGAAGGGTTTCGATAAAACATAAGCCGGACAAGCTATTGAATTTCTTTTGGGAGGGGACATTTCGTGTGCCGAGTGCACGTATGGTAACGTGTGAGTGACATAATGTTGTTACTTATTGTCTCGTAATACAATACCTCACTAACGGCACATATCTTTTAGTAACATATGTTATTACGCCAAACGCAAACCAAATTATGCAACTGACTCAATAGACATTTTTAAAATTATCATGATATCGACAGACGATGTAAGGGAATAACATATGATATTGAAAGACAAAACATGACCGATACATGTTGGTAGCAGACAAGTACTGTTCTTGGATTGTAATATTGGGTTACATCGCAGACAAAAACGTCACCCGAGTTGCTTCGTTTATAATGTGAGCCCCACATTAGGCCACGGGCTGAACATTTGGCCAATTGCACGGCCCTGGTCCTGGTCAAAGACAGTTGGACAGTTGAGAAAGCAGGGTAAGAGAGACAGTGTGACGTAGGAACAGCGGAACAACAAGGCATGAAATAAAATCAAAGCCGTCCAATGCGAATTCCCCGGAACCAAAAATTAAGGTATCTTCACACGGAAGGTATACGTCCAAGTGGGATCAACAGGGAATAATTCTCTACTAAACACAATGTAGCAATGTATACAAATTTATGGCTCCAAGTGCATATTTTAATTTAGGATTGATATGGCTTTACCAGAAAAGTGGACGTGGATATCACCAAACAACATGCTGTTTCGTCGCGACAAATATGCTGTGTGGTCTAATAAACCAGATAGAGGCTATTGCCAAATGTATTTTAATCGATTTATGTCTGGGCAACCGAATAACCTTTGGGGCGAACACGCAGTTGCTTACAAGAGCCAAAGTGGAATGAATGACCTGTATCATTTTTATTTTGGCGGTACAAATGGAAATTACATTATTTGCCAACATCATTCGTTTGATTACTGCGGTAACGTTATATCTTCTTAATTCATAGTATATAATATTTTATTACCAGTATATCAGCCATTTACACCATTATCAGTGCTCGTTATTATCGTGCGACCACTCTTTTAAGCACTTCGTTAGTTGCCTCCTATTGAAGCTTCAGTTTTTACATGTATTTTAGCAACATCTTCGTGTCAGTCCCACGTTATATTGATTCGCCTTAGACATAAATTGTTGAGGAATATTAGTCGGATATAGTATGGCATCCGATAAACATTACTTAAATAGGCTATTGTGTCTGCTAAAATCAACATACCTGATCACCGACATAATAAAGTTTGCTAATTATTCCAAGTACAGTGGTCAGTCAAATTTAGACTTGTTTAGGAACAATCCGTTTAAAATATTTAGTATACAGGCAATCCAGCACATATTAGCAATCTAGCACGTATTAGAGTAGCACATTCATGAAACAGTGATTTCTAGTTTATAGTATGTAGGCACTTTATTAGTTCCCCTCACACAACTGAAATTCGCAGTTCCACTATCAGTATAAAACAGAAGGACCGTTCTGTAACAACGTCTAAAAAATATTGTAGCAAGGGCACATATACTTTCCATTCAAGGTTGCTGCAGCCCACCTAATCCTTAGCTTCAGAGGACGTTTAAATAGGTGCTATCGCCCTAACATACTAGAGCGCCAAAAACACAGTCTGAAAATACTTCATAGAAATTTTGAGTGTTCCAATAATGAGTTTTCAGTAAAAAACATGAAATTTAATTTAGTTCTAAATGCCGTTTTTCTGAATTATTGGTATTAAAGAGTATTCAAAGAATTTTAATTCTATCATTATTCCCACCAAAAACCTAAATTAAACATACAAATAGTTTATATTTTATTCCATGCTTTTTGAATAACAAACAACGATGTTTGTTTCTTCATCGAAATTTAAAATAAATTCAAAACTTAAAACTAAAATAAATTTTTTTGGTTTTCATCAAGATATTTTTTGATTTTATACTATATTTAGGATATTTGTATCCAATTGCTCCCTTATGCCGGGTTCATGTTATAACCGGGGCAGCTTGGGACACGTTTTGTCCTTATTAGCGTATCGGGTAACATTTTGTCTGCTAGCACATCCCATATCATATTCAAAAAGTAGTATTTGTCTACTATCATTATGTGTATTTTCAAATGTTTGCATACTTTAGGTAACATACCCTAATTGTCCTGTGGAATATCATATGATAGTAAAATTTTAGATTTACGTTTTCGAATTATTACACTGTTTTTGTAAGCAATTTTGCGTAAAATATGAGTTTGCAGATGTGTGTTTAATATTTGAAGCACATGTGTGCCTCTGCCGTCAGACTTTCCATTAATTTATTAGCACCTGAAGGTTACACTACCCCGCTTAATATCATATAATATTCGTTGCATTTTTGGAATATCATATGATATTCGCATAAGTGTTCCTTAGTATTACGTGACATATCGACTCTTGTACACATTGATATTCTGAGAGCGGTGGTTTGCAAGTAAATGCCATACGGCATTTAAATTACCCCGACTTTTCCCCTCTGTCCCAACTTTCCCCACTATTCCACCTGTCCCTACAATCGCTGTACAGCTAAAGGATTTACCCGTTGATAATTATTTACTGTACATAAAGTCACAACTTTTGGATATGGTTCTACAATTTAATACATTCCAGGTAATTAAATTTTAAGAATTTTTATTGACTTTCTTTTAAAATTGCAAATTTTAAAACCATTAAATTCCTGCATGCTGTTTTTCACATTACAATCGGTTTGCAAACTGAAATTAATTCATCAATGAGCGATCACGAATTAAAAATCAATATAATGGGGAGTTTGTCTTGTGATAAATTTATCAAAAATTTTGAAATTCAGTTTACAAACTGAAATAAAATATTTTATAAATATATTAATTTGTCGGAATGACTGGAAATTTTCCACCACAGTTTCATTGTGGACCATACATTATTGGTGTCCGAAAGTCTTTTTTAGGTGTCCGGGCATAGTTTCTTATACCCTATGGCGTACAGTACTAACTATATAGGCTACCGCTGACGGTAAAGATTGTTCAGTTGACATTTACTGGGAACAATAGCGCTTATAACAGACGTCTGGACATTTTTTATGCAATCCAAACCAATAGTAACGCGGGAATGACGTTGTGCGAGGTTTGTACTGTTACTGCACCTGCTTGTGATAAGTTTTGGCTTGAGACTATTCGGCAACACATTGCCTGCTTGTAACCCCCATATCGTATCAAAAATAGGGAGCTGTCCGCTATCATCATATGTATGTCACTATTTAATTCAATATCTTATCATAGTAGAAATATTGTCTGCGAAGATCATATGATAAATTTTCAATTACCTGCATAATTAAGATAACACAACCAAAGTTTCCTATCAAATATATGATACCAGGATTTTAAATCTGGCAACTTTCAATGAAATGCCCTCGCACTAAATATATTGTTTCAAAGATAATTTAGAAGTGTGCTTTCAGATTGCCCTGCTGGCTGGAGCGAAACTTTAACGGCTTGTTACAAGTATATCACAACAAGTCAGTCATACGAAGATGCTAAAAGTACATGTCTGAGTGAAAATGAAAACTCCGTACTCCCAAGTTTTAAAAATATGACAACTTGGAATGATTTCATTACATTTGTAAATGCTGATATCGGCGGCAGCAAAGAGTTGGAAGTATGGCTTGACCTTGAATCGAGTTCTTTCTATCCGAACTATGTGGTAACTGATACATTAGGCGCGACATGTGAAACCCCGTTCTTTCAATGGGGAACAAGTGAACCAAAGAGTCAAGCAACAAAGCGGTATGTTATAAAGGCAGCAAATTCAAATGAAATGATATCATCAGTTTCTGCAGGAAGTGCAACACGAGCAACCGTGTGTCAAATCCCATACTTCGATACCTGCAGTAAGTAGCATTTTTAAGTTTGTTGCATCAGAGCACAATACACTTAAATGATGAATCTTTCTAGACCACAGCTAAGCTTCGGAAAAAACTAGAATGTTTGCGTAATGTATCCGCGACTTGAGAAGATGTAGTAGATATAGTTTCTCAAATTCTGATATGAACCAAATCACATAAGCTATCGACACGCAACACAAAGACCGGTTTAAAAATTTTGATTGAAAACTCACCCGAAGTTCTTCTTTTAGATTTTACAAACTAACCATACTGTTCTAAAACGATAGCCACCCATACTACATATATATAAAAAACACAAGCGCAAACAAAAGAACGTAACACACAAATTACTCGCAAAGATATCGGGTTACTCATTTTTCAGATATGTAAAGTCTGATATTTGTCCTGACCTTACACAAATTTTGTGGCTTAGAATAATTTGGAAATTTTTTAAAAAGATTGATATTTTTTATGTCTCGAGGGTTTTCATGGAGGATATTTATCTCTCATGAGGTGGCTTATTGTTACTGCACAAATGAGAGTGAATGGGTCTGGGTATAGAGTATACTAC
>JASANG010000475.1:0-42559 GCA_030248215.1 Enoplolaimus lenunculus
CAAGGTGCACTTGAAAAAGAGATTTGTTACAACAAATGATTTCAAAAAACATTTTGAAATAAAGTCTGAAAATAAACGTTTTCCAGTTATTTTCCGAAAAATTGTCTTAAATATCAGCAAAACTTTTCAGATTTTACAGAAACACTTTTCTGAATAAATTCAGAAATACTTTTTTGTGTGAACTGTAATAACATATACATTAGTTACTTTTCACCTGGACAAAGATTATATAATTGTGAAAGCCAGTCAGCGTCTATGAGTAATTAAATATGTATTGTGATTGGACGAGCTGTTACATGAAATACATTTTCAATTTCGTTCGAATGTCCCAATTCCACCCAGCTTATGCCCAATGACCAGTTTACCCGCGGACGCATACATGACGGAGCAACTCACAGGGTTCACAGGGTTTGTCAAATTGTAACGTGGTTTAACCATTATTTTGCATGAAATATATACTTGTTGATATACTTTTAGTCTGTGGTTCCATTTTACAACTCTACTGATTGCCCGTCTTAAAACAAAACCTGGCTTGGCTGATATATTTTCAATTTTTAAATATTTTCTAATCTTCTAATTTTGAAAAAAACAACGTCAAAGTGAACGCATTTTAATTTTTGCTATTTTAACAAAATGTTTTTTTCCATTTCCTAATTTCTGAAATTGTTAAACTCTTATGATTATGATGATCCTTGAATTACTGGGGCCGCGGTAGTTTTAGGGCTGTCCGGGTTTCAGAATGTCTCTTTTAGAACCGTCCCGGTTTCTGGTGAGTTATATTAAAAACGTTTCCATTCTAGACTACAATTTTTGCTGAGGCTTAGGGTTAGGAATACGCTTTTGCAACGCTTAGGTTTCAGCTTAGGCTTAGGAATACGGTTAATGTACTGTTACGGCCATAAAAGTAACATTGGCCATTGCCGGAGTACTAGCAATTGTCTACACTTTGTTATATTTTAGATTTTTCAAACCTAAAATATTTTTTATTTTTAAAACGCTAGAGCGTTAAACGCTATTTACACGTGCAGGTTTTTGCCGCGAGAACTTGCAGCTGCAACTTGCACTTGCAAGTTTGGTCTAAAATCCCATTCGAAAAACTTGCAGCTGCAAATAATTCCTTAAAAGTCATAGCTTAGAATTTAGTTCACATGTACGAACAACCATGCAAGTTCACTGGATTTATTGCAGCCGCTTTTTCATTGGCTGATTAAAAAATGCCCGTTCTTCGTGCAATTTGTAGCGGCAAGTTCTCACAGCAAAAGCTTGTACGTGTGAATAAGGCTTTAATTGTTCGTTTGTTGACCAAATATTTGTTTCAGTGTTTTTTCAACCAATCATTTTTGAACTCACGTCTTACCCACGCAAAGGAATTAAATTTAGGTTATATTTCAATTTTTAAAACCAAACATAAATTTTTCAATACTCTTAATTTAAAAACCTCATTTTGCTGCTCAAATTTAGACAATTTCTGTCAATATTGAAAAGAATTTAAATGTTTTTAGTCAACTTTTTGTTGTCCATAGGTGTATTCCTGCCGCTCTGTTTAATCACTTGTGGCAATACTGTGTTCGATTACCAATGGTGCAACAACAAAAAACTAACGCTTTTCAGAAGGGTCAAAATATATTTTGTATTTTCTAATTAAATGTTATAAATCGTGGGATTTTATGTACTTTCTGCCAACATTTTCATTTACGCTTACGTTTAGTTTCAGGCTTAGGCTTAAAAGGCTTGAGCAAGTAATAAACGAACCAATGCGTAACGCTTAAACAATATTCACACATGCAAGTTTTTGCAGCAAAAACTTGCACGTGCAACTTGCACGCGCAAGTTTGTTCATAAAGCAGCTTTTAAATTTTTGCAGCTGCTTATTATTCACTGGAATTCACGCTATTTAATTTTAATTCGCACCTGTGAATGCAGTTGCAAGTCGCTTGATTTTCTTGCACCTGCAGTTGATTGGTCAATCGGAATGGTTCCTTTGAAAATACTTGCAGCTGCAAGTATTTAGTGCAGGTACACTGCGAATTCTCGCTGCAAAAAGTTGACTGTGTCAAAGGGAGTTTAAGTGTAAGCATTTGACAAATAAATATTCTTTGTCTGAGTCTAAGCCTGAACTTATTACCCTAATGAAAAATATGTTGAGGAAAGTGTCCAACAGCGAAACACTTATGTTCGAAGTGCTCAAAAAACACAAAACTTTACCCAACACGCTGCTAGCAACATCACTGCATTCACAGCAGGGCACCCGTAAGATATTTTCGGTCAATGACGATACGTCTTGGAATTTTGAATTCGTTTTTCACAACGTTCAACTGCAGTTTCAAATTTTCAACAAAACTTTTTTTCGACTCCTAAAATCATTCTTTCGAAACTTACCCGGCCATGGTTGGAAACATTACAATTTCTGGAAAATGCTCCTTTTTCGTCATACGTTCAACAAGATTGGCGTCCCACCGTAAATAGTCCTGCGAAATCATCACAGTCGCCGTTTGTTTCGTCGTCCACGCATTCGTGGGTCAGAACACAAATTCCATGCCAACTGTCGATCGCTTCGGTTAGGAATTCGAACAAGTATTGACGAAGTGATTCAAAATTTGAAATAAATTCTTTGTAAACACTGTACGGTAAACCAGCGCCAAGCCGCGCATTTTACGGCAAATTGGTTCTGTGCAGTTGTTGTTGAAGCTAAATTTACCCTGCTCACAACGTTGCCAACGAGTATTAAAATTGTTAACCAAAAGTTGTTTTGATTCATTATATTTTGCTGTAGATATGTTGTTAATTCTAAATTTATCAGGAGTTTAGGGTTGCGCTATACTTTTTTGTAATTATTTTAATGCCGTACGGAGCCGTTCGACACCCTTCAGCGCAAAAAGCTGTCGAAAGTAATTTGGCGTACGAAATCGCACGGTGACAGACGGTCTCGTCCGACAAGTATTTATACCGCAACTTGCAATCTCTGACAGGGCCGATAGCCAGATAGGGCTTAGCCCTCTGGTAAGAATTTGGCCTTCCCATAGAAAACTTTTAATATCGCGTGTAAGTCATCTAAAATCCTTGTATTTCAGTTTAAAATTTTCTATAGTCATTAGATAGATTAGCTGGCTACGAGCTCGACGCTGACTAGTTAATATTAAAGGTCAATATTATCCAAATGTTGTTTAGAATCATGTTTATTTGGGAGAGATGTAGAGAAATAGCATAAGGCATTGCTGGTTTTAGATCGCACTAAAGATAGAAATATCGACCAATGTAAAGAACAGGGGCAGAACAGTATTTTAAGTTTATTCCTAAGCCTAAGCTTGAGCCTAAGCTAAGCGTAAGAATGAGTGTACGCCTAGGCCTAAGCCATTACGCTTATTTTACTGTAGTCCCACGAAAAAACCTTCCGCCCCTCATCTTTACA
Organism: Enoplolaimus lenunculus; assembly: GCA_030248215.1. NCBI lineage: Eukaryota > Metazoa > Nematoda > Enoplea > Enoplida > Thoracostomopsidae > Enoplolaimus > Enoplolaimus lenunculus. Next base: position 3,410 of record JASANG010000475.1, read on the forward strand.
TGGGCCGAAATATCCAAAAATTGACTGTTGAAAATCAAATTAAGACAGCAAATATAATTTCAAAAAATATGATTTATTTTAAATCTTCTGATTTTGAGCTGATGTTCGCTCCGGGTTAAACTTTAGGAAATTACTTATTGCTCGGAGCTAATTTTACTATTAAAGTTTCGAACCGTTTACCTTTTCGTCTGAACAACGGAAATTTTGTAATTATTTTTTTCTGATTCGTTATTTCGTTTGATTTTTAATAACAATGAGCGGATATCCGGCGTAAAAATTAATATTTTTGACTTTAATCAAGTTTATCTATTATGAAATTTCACAGCATTTGTTTAATGTTTTCAATAACGGAAATCAACTTTAAGCTGTGTCCCCTGCAGTGGTGTTCGCCGCAGTAAACTTTCAAATTTGATTACATTTGGAAGGATTTGTTAATATATTACGGTCTTTACTGCAGTGTACTAAAGATTGCACAATCGTAACGAGAACGCAACGTACCGTTTCAGCTAAATTATATATTTTCGGCACGTATGAGCCTAACCACTGCGAGGCATGACGATTAGAACAAAGAGACTGGTAGGCGTATGCTTAGATTTATAGGTTTTAATGCTTAGGTTTAGGCTTAGTAGGCAAACATCTACAGTTAACTCGGGCCATTTTCTCTATTAGCCGAGCGTAAAAATTGTTTGATATATCAACGCTCAGCTAATTTTGTTATGTCATCTCAACATATTTCCGTGTCCGTTCTGTACTAACGTCGCTAAACAAATCAACTGGTCAATCTAGGAATGCTTGTTTGAGTATCAAGATTAGTTTTATTTTAAAACAATTAGAAAAATTAACATATTAAGATATTTGAATTTAAATTGAGAGTTACGATTTATTTATTTTGGATGTTTAATTATTTTGAATCGTTTCTGTTAAAACATCGTTCAAATTAAAACTTGTACACGAGATCCAAAATGAAAAATTCGGTTTCGGGCGTTCACTTTTGATCATTTTCAGAGCTGACGTTTACCAAGTCATTTGCTCAATACCATAAGCATACATATGTGCTAGTGTCACATGATATCTCAAAGGACATTACAGTGAATATCATAAGATATTCCAAATTTAGTGCAAATATATGACATTCAACAGAGAGTTTTATAATGCGTGATTGACGTTGTAATCAAGGCAGGCGGTGGCACGATTTGTCCTATTTCAAATTCTAGTATCACATGATATTCAACTGGACAACTTGGGTATGTTTCCTCCAGTATGCAGACATTTGAAAACATATCAAATGATATTCGTAGACAATACTATTGATGGGCACCCGATATCCGGATATCTGAATGCCCGCATATGAAAAATATCCGCATATTAACAATACATTGTAAAATTACACAATTGTATGGAACGCAAAAGAAAAAACAAAGGGCAGGTAAAGGCGGATAACGGGTGAATAAACTTTGCGCATGAATGCCCGCGGGTAGAAAATAAAATTTTCGCGTATGAAGCGCAGCGCGGGTAAAAAAATCTTAACGCATTTATACTTCTGCATATGACATTTGACGTACACGATAATGCGGGGTTCACGTTGTTAATATGGCGGCCCGGAACACGTTTTGTCCATGTCGATATGACGTCAGTGTAAAATATTGCGATCTGAATAACGGTTATGTAGACAAAATATGAATGTCACATGACGTGGTAATTATCATATACAAACAGCCATATTTCACATGGTACCTCGGGACATTTATGAGAAGATCATATGATATCCCAAAATTGTACTTAGTCTCACACGATATTATGGAGACAATGTAATCTGTGCGCATGAATAATCTAATGAAAAGTCAGATAATGTAGTTTTAAGTGATTTCGAATATTGAATTAGCTTGTATTTTTCTGTTTTCAGGGGAAATTTTACCTAAATATATTCCTAAGTACAAATAATTCAAACTTTAAATTTTAGTATCATATGATATTCTACAGGACATTCAGGCTAGTTTACCACAACCTTTCAGACATTATAAACATGTCATATGATACTGATTGACAATATTTCAATCATATGATATTGCGAACAAAACGTGTTCCAGGTTGCCCCAGTTATAACGTGGACTCCGCCTGACTAGCTATGTACTGCACATGTAGACATCTTTAAAACTGTATTATATGTTAGTAGACAACAATGAGAATGTCATTTTACATCGACATACAAACGTAGGATCCATACCTGATATTACCAGGCAAGTGCTGTTTTGGAATGTGATATAGGTTTAAGAACCAGACAAAAAGGTACCCAATTTTTTGATAGAGGCAATCGTGTCCCACCATTCCACAGTTTAAACGTGGAGGGTCGTTGGCTTTATGATGAGCTGGACATCAGGGTACAGCCGTAGGCGAAAAATACCGGAGCTGGAGTCAAAAATTTTCCCCAAGATTGTATCCAGAGTTAAAACTGAACGCATCAAACAGGTTGTTGGGAAACTAACCTGTGAAACCAAGTTTACGCTATAAAATTTGGTAATTTCTCATCGATGCAGCAGCATTTGTGAGGTATTTTTCATAAAAACCTTGGCCAAAACCTTTAAAACAAGCTCAATTTCGCCTTGTGCAATTTTTATTCGAATACGTGTCCGGTTTTAACTCTTTCTCACATGAATATTTTCTATTTCCCCTGAGACCTACTTTTATCCTAGGATTCGAACTCCGGTGACTGGAGTGGGATGCGTATACCATCACCACTCAGCTATAGGAGCTTCACGCTCGAGCTCGAGGGGGCTCTCGCGTCTTGTGGTGATTTAGTACTATGTATACGTGTTGCAATTGTTAGACACGGTGCGATATATAATATTTAACGTATATACACTGCGCTAAGTTGCCTATAGGCAACTCAATGTGAGAAGGAGTTAAACATCCGGTCCAAAAAATCCCGTTTGAAACAACCATGAATAGCAAAACCTTAATATATTGCAATATGGAAACTTTTAATTGCAAATGTGATTGTGCAATAATTACAAAATGCACAGCGTTTGCAATTTACACAGCTCAGCACAAAATTTCCACATGACGTGAGAGCCTTTCTGGTGTCAAGCGACAAACAAACTGAATGGTGAGTGCAAACGCAACACAACCGAGTACCGTGGTTCGAATTACAGCTTGAAAAGTTTGGCACCATATGCCGGTGCAGTTTTAACACTTTAACAACGACCGTATTGCACTGTTCTATGTTTTTGTAGCGTTGTGTTCAATTGCAATATTTGATTGGCCAAACATGCGAACAAGTGGGTGGACAATTTTTTACAGTTGCGTAGACAGTATAACGTGGATGTCCCATTACAACATTCATAATCAATGCGTTTGAAATCGCAATCAAGAATTTATTTTTCAGGTGAAATATCTGTTGTGTATTAATGTTGCATTCTATTATACGGATAGATCTGGCGATTCAAGAAAATTATCCAATTTGAAATTTTGTAGACTTTTCATGAACTTTTAAGATTATTTTGTAATAAAATTTCGATTCTGAAAATAAACTAGTTTTTAGAGGTTCAAAGTTTTTTTAGCTATGAATCAGCTGTTTTTACCGCATAGTTCGGCAGTTTATAATCGATTGTTGAAAATTTATGACAAAAGCATTTTTCGTTTAAGCGCAATTCACAGTGAGAATATGGAATAGCGAAAAATAGTGAAACGCAAGCTTTTGTACATTTTGTCACATATTTATGCTTACGCTTAGACTCAGACTTAGGAAAAAGTCAGCTTAATTCATTAGCTTAAATGTGGTCAATATTGTACAAGTGAGGCGATTTTTGAAATTGAAAAAGTGACAGTTTTTGCGATTTTTGAAATTGAAAAAGTGACAGTTTTTGCGATTTTTGAAATTGAAAAAGTGACAGTTTTTGCGATTTTTGAAATTGAAAAATTGACAGTTTTTGCGATTTTTGAAATTGAAAAATTGACAGTTTTTGCGATTTTCGAAATTGAAAAATTGATAGTTGTAAACACCGCTTGATTTGAAATTTAGCAAAAAAAAGATAAATTACAAAAATTAACAGTGCACAATTTGCATTTTACAATAGACATTTGACAGTGATTTTAGTGTTAAACTAACAATTATTTTGATTTGACTCCATTTAAACCTCGACATTTTATAAATATTTGTGAGGCGCGCGGGATTAAATAAATATCCAGCACCTCCGAATCATTTTGAAGAATAATTATCCAGGTATTAGAAAATTACCGGATAGCATCCGGATGAAAAAAATTATCCGGATACACAATGCCCGTCGTTGACAAACTTGACCATTTTTGCTGGCTGATGTTTTCGATTATAGTATGACGTCATTGCTTTCTTGACTAATTTTAATGACGTTTTTCCATTTTCGTGTTTCAATTTGATACGCGTGTGCTTCGTATTCAAGCTCAGATTCCAGTTCATCGATTACGTCATCCACATGAGACTCAACGCAACCGGTCGACGATTGAGATCGTAGCAGACTTTCACAGTTTGTATCCAGTAATTCAACAGATTTGAACAAATTGACTCTACTTTGCTGGTTATTTTTCGTCTTTTTACGCACTCGACAACTTGCAGTTCGAAATATACCCGTTTGATTGAAAATACTGCCAATTTTGATGCTGTTGTTTTGTTGACGAAGCTGTGATTCGGGACAATTTTGAAGCTTTAAATCATCTTTAAAAATCGTTTCAGCTGATAATTGATTTGAGTTTGTGTCAGTGTGAGAATTATTCCGTTGAAGCACTGTTGAGGTAAAATTGGTTACTGTGTTAGCCAACGAGTCCGAAGGTGTAACTTGCGTTTCGGTAGCATTTCCTTTGATTATGCCGTTCTGTTGTTTGGGAAAATCGAGTAATTTCTCGGATGTAGCAGCCCAAGTTATTTTTCGGCAGTCTTCAAACGGTTTTTGCATCATTTCGATGTCGTTGTCTGAATCTTTAACTATACTTGCGGCGTCAGTATTCACTCGTTTTCTCATTGGTTCACGCAGAATCGTTCTGGTAACGGTCCACTCGCCAGCCGTTGTCTAATTGGTTCGCCGTCGTGGCCACTCGAATGCATATCGATTGTAATTGATTGTTCATTCAGCAAGCAGTCGTTGATTGGTTGATTGGGATAACAGTCGATTGCTGAATTGTCCAATCGTTTTACAGTTCGATTCGATAGACGACTCTGATTGGCTGTCCAATTTGATTACTGTCCACAGACAATTTGATTGGGTCTTCACTATGGTGGTAGTTTAGATGCCGCTTGATTGGTTGCTGGCATCTATAATCGTCCAGACGCGATTCGATTGGCTGTTCAAGTAGACGATACTCAGCTGTGATTGGCTGATTATCGCAGTAATCTTTACAACTGTACCGTTGCTAATTTCAGTTCGCGATGTCGCCACGTCATTTGGCTGTTCACTATGCAACACAATCGTACGATCAGTCGGCGATGCAGGTCGGCACAAATAGCGTTCTTCGGTATGACGACGAGATTTTGCCGTTGTTGTTGCCCCGCCGGCGGTTTGAAACCCGTGGCCAATTTTGTGAAATATGCCGCGACGGTTGCATAAACATTGTCGCCGTTGTTGCACGACGCAACGAAACCGCCGCGCTGCATTTAACGCAACATAGCCCCAGCTTTCGACAAACGTTAATCCTGTCGCTGTGCCACTCGTATGCGATATAATACTCAGCCGAGCGAAGATTTTCTTTTTTAAAATTATCATTCCACCACGCGTACAACAGCGGATTCCACAACGTTGCCGTGATCGCAACAAAATGTGCACCCAACATCAACTGGTTTGTGTTTGTTGTGTAATTTGTTGCCGATCCCATAATTCGTTATCGATATCGAAGCTTAAATTGAACAAATCCAACGGTAACCAACAAACGCCATAAAATACAACCATCGCAATTAAGATTCGCTGTAAGCTTTGTTTCCGCTTAATTTCAACTAATCGCACCGGTTCGACGACGCCTGCGGCCAACAAACCGCTCGTAGCTGTGTACGCAGCGTACGGCCATGCGTAAATAGCAAAACACAATGATTGCAAGCGGAATTAAACTTTTCAACAAAATTGTCACACAACCGTACGCACGCGAGGCCAGCCGATGGGCCATTTTGAGTCGACACAAAGAACGAAATCCGGACATTTTGCCGGCATCGGGACGGTATAGCGGACGTTCAGCGCATCGGCAACATAACACCAACACCTAGCAACCACTCGTTGCCATCGACGCTCCGCACAAGTATTGTCGATAACTAGGCGCGAAAATGGATGAACTATCAAACATACCGATCAAAGCCATTAACGCCGGAGGTATACGCGGATATATGGAATCCAAGCGCTCCAAACACATGCTTCACGTAACACATGGTACGCCCAAATGGCCAAGTATAACTTTGGGATAACAAAATTACAGGGGTCATCCACAACGAACTGCAACACAGCATAATATCTGTCAACGCTGAAGTTGAATATAGAACGTTGGTAACTGAACGCATTTCACGGCTAACAACAACAATTGCAAGTATAACAACGTTGCCGAGTAAGCCAAATATGCCAACTAACGTGTATAGTACACTAAATAAGCCGACAGTATACAGGTTTGATATGTTATTCGGCAGGGTACATGGTGAATAATTACATACTACGATTGAAAATTGTTGAACCGTTCACCATATCTTTTTCGTTATACCACCGGTACGCTTTGAGTGCGTCATACGACCCTCGTCTGTGAACCAATTCCTTGTTATACGCCCCCTTAGGGTCTACTGCTAGTTTATTATACGACCCCCAAGTGTTAAATAAACCTTTGCTATATGATCCCTCTGAATTTAGCGCCGCGTTACGATTGATACCACAGGATCGAGTTGTGTTTTGGTAGACGATTCCTGCGCTGCGGTTTCATTGGTCGGATCGTCAGTGGTAAATCTTGCATCTTTGTATGGTCCATTAAATTTTAACGATTTTCGATTATACGACTCCTGATGGTGCAATAGGATTTTGTTATTTGACCCTTCATTTTGAAATGCGGAACGATTGACTAATTCGATAGAATCTGATAGTAGTTTTTCAAAAAGCCCGTAGCTAAGGTGGCGCAGGGAGGGCTCAGCCCCTCCCCCGCGTAGAAAACTATTGGCCCCCTAGAAGATTTTCAATCTTGCTTGTAAGTCATTGAAAACTCTTGAATGTACCTCCTGAAAAATTTTTGGTTCCCCCTAGCAACGAGGTGGGCTGGCTACAGGCCTGTATGTGTACGTCTGGAAAATAGTAGCTCTGCCTAACCCTAAAACGAATGAGCTGAAGGGACGAAATCAGTTAAGAACGCCAAGCCTAAGAGTCGTCGCAAACTGCCAATTTCCGGAACTGCGCAGACGGTCCGCACCGAAAATAACTTTTGGGGCCGTAAATAGAGGCGGAACCGACACGCGGTTTAAACGTTTCTATTTTGAATCCGTATCCGATTTAGAAACATACACAACGTTTTTAGATGCGATTTATGTTTTGAAATGTAAATACATTTTTGTAGTGAATTGTGCTCCAATATCTGGCATCAATGGTCGACCATGACTCTTTACAAGAATGTGCAACTGGGTCCACTCTGTGTAGAAACGAATGTACCCGGCACGCGTTGCGTTTTTGGCCAACTACCCCCCTTTATTTAGCGGGAGGTACAACCGGTGCGAACCATGGTACTTTATGTATGCGGCGTCAAACATGCCCTCCTTATAGTTTAATTTAGAAGTATTCATGTTATAGCGACACCCTATAAACAAGGGGGGTCGGACAAAAACGCAACGCCCGGTGGTACATTTTGTAGCACACAAATTTCGGTAGTTGGACACTCTTGTTACAGTGATCATCCACTCTTGCTGGTATCAAGCGTTAGGCATCTCAAGCTTCGCCCATAGCCAGTTCATCTGTCTGGAGGGGTCAATATAATCTTAAGAGGGTTGTGACACAAATTTGTATGACTCGCCAGCAGACCACAAACTATTCTGTGGGGCGCTGGGCGAAATGGTTCCTAGTAACGGCTGGTTAAACTACCTTGAGCTCTTTTGGCTACTGAACAGGAATAAGCTCGGAACAGCCATTAATGAAAATATTGATTTTCAGAAACTAACTTTTGAGTTCACTATGTTAATGACAAAGTCATTACTGTTAATAAACACCGTAATGTATTGTATTTTAACGCTTCATAACATTAATGCTAATAATTTAAACCCCTCCAAGCTATTATTCGAATCGAGTCAACAAAGTCAATCGTTACCCCACGATTCTAACCAGGGGTCGTATCAAAAACGATTCATTACCACTCAGGCGACCAATAACCCAACAGCGTTCCAGGGGTCGTATCAAAAATTACCAGTTACCACTCAAGCGACCAATAATCAAACTGCATTCCAAGGGTCAAATCAAAAATTACCACTTACCACTCAAGCGACCAATAATCAAACTGCATTCCAAGGGCCGTATATCAAACTACTATCAGATTCTATCGAATTAGTCAATCGTTCCGCATTTCAAAATGAAGGGTCAAATAACAAAATCCTATTGCACCATCAGGAGTCGTATAATCGAAAATCGTTAAAATTTAATGGACCATACAAAGATGCAAGATTTACCACTGACGATCCGACCAATGAAACCGCAGCGCAGGAATCGTCTACCAAAACACAACTCGATCCTGTGGTATCAAATCATAACACAGCACTAAATTCAGAGGGATCATATAGCAAAGGTTTATTTAACACTTGGGGGTCGTATAATAAACTAGCAGTAGACCCTAAGGGGTCGTATAACAAGGAATTGGTTCACAGACGAGGGTCGTATGACGCACTCAAAGCGTACCGGTGGTATAACGAAACAGATATGGTGAACGGTTCAACAATTTTCAATCGTAGTAGTAATTATTCACCATGTACCCTGCCGAATAACATATCAAACCTGTATACTGTCGGCTTATTTAGTGTACTATACACGTTAGTTGGCATATTTGGCTTACTCGGCAACGTTGTTATACTTGCAATTGTTGTTGTTAGCCGTGAAATGCGTTCAGTTACCAACGTTCTCATATTCAACTTAGCGTTGACAGATATTATGCTGTGTTGCAGTTCGTTGTGGATGACCCCTGTAATTTTGTTATCCCAAAGTTATACTTGGCCATTTGGGCGTACCATGTGTTACGTTAAGCATGTGTTTGGAGCGCTTGGATTCCATATATCCGCGTATACCCTGGCGTTAATCGCTCTTGATCGGTATATTTTGATCGTTCATCCATTTTCACGCCTTAATGATTATCGACAATACTTGTGCGGAGCGTCGATCGCAACGAGTTGGTTGCTAGGTGTTGGTGTTATGTTGCCGCATGCGCTGAACGTCCGCTATACCGTCCCGATGCCGGCAAAATGTCCGGATTTCGTTCTTTGTGTCGACTCAAAATGGCCCATCGGCTGGCCTCGCGTTGCGTACGGTTGTGTGACAATTTTGTTGAAAAGTTTAATTCCGCTTGCAATCATTGTGTTTTGCTATTTACGCATCGCCGTACGCCTGCGTACACTGCACGACCGGTTTGTTGGCCGTAAGGCGTCGTCGAACCGGTGCGATTTAGTTGAAATTAAGCGGAAACAAAGCTTACAGCGAATCTTAATTGCGATGGTTGTATTTTATGGCGTTTGTTCGTTACCGTTGGATTTGTTCAATTTAAGCTTCGATATCGATAACGAATTATGGGATCGGCAACAAATTACACAACAAACACAAACCAGTTTGATGTTGGGTGCACATTTTGTTGCGATCACGGCAACGTTGTGGAATCCGCTGTTGTACGCGTGGTGGAATGATAATTTTAAGAAAGAAATCTTCGCTCGGCTGAGTATTATATCGCATACGAGTGGCACAGCGACAGGATTAACGTTTGTCGAAAGCTGGGGCTATGTTGCGTTCAATGCAGTCGCGGCGATTTCGTTGCGTCGTGCAACAACGGCGACAATGTTTATGCAACCATCGCGGCATAATTCACAAATTGGCCACGGGTTTCAAACCGCCGGCGGGGCAACAACAACGGCAAAATCTCGTCGTCATACCGAAGAACGCTATTTGTGCCGACCTGCATCGCCGACTGATCGTACGATTGTGTTGCATAGTGAACAGCCAAATGACGTGGCGACATCGCGAACTGAAATTAGCAACGGTACAGTTGTCAAAGATTACTGCGATAATCAGCCAATCACAGCTGAGTATCGTCTACTTGAACAGCCAATCGAATCGCGTCTGGACGATTATAGATGCCAGCAACCAATCAAGCGGCATCTAAACTACCACCATAGTGAAGACCCAATCAAATTGTCTGTGGACAGTAATCAAATTGGACAGCCAATCAGATTTCGTCTATCGAATCGAACTGTAAAACGATTGGACAATTCAGCAATCGACTGTTATCCCAATCAACCAATCAACGACTGCTTGCTGAATGAACAATCAATTACAATCGATCATGCTTCGAGTGGCCACGACGGCGAACCAATTAGACAACGGCTGGCGAGTGGACCGTTACGAACGATTCTGCGTGAACCAATGAGAAAACGAGTGAATACTGACGCCGCAAGTATAGTTAAAGATTCAGACAACGACATCGAAATGATGCAAAAACCGTTTGAAGACTGCCGAAAAATAACTTGGGCTGCTACATCCGAGAAATTACTCGATTTTCCCAAACAACAGAACGGCATAATCAAAGGAAATGCTACCGAAACGCAAGTTACACCTTCGGACTCGTTGGCTAACACAGTAACCAATTTTACCTCAACAGTGCTTCAACGGAATAATTCTCACACTGACACAAACTCAAATCAATTATCAGCTGAAACGATTTTTAAAGATGATTTAAAGCTTCAAAATTGTCCCGAATCACAGCTTCGTCAACAAAACAACAGCATCAAAATTGGCAGTATTTTCAATCAAACGGGTATATTTCGAACTGCAAGTTGTCGAGTGCGTAAAAAGACGAAAAATAACCAGCAAAGTAGAGTCAATTTGTTCAAATCTGTTGAATTACTGGATACAAACTGTGAAAGTCTGCTACGATCTCAATCGTCGACCGGTTGCGTTGAGTCTCATGTGGATGACGTAATCGATGAACTGGAATCTGAGCTTGAATACGAAGCACACGCGTATCAAATTGAAACACGAAAATGGAAAAACGTCATTAAAATTAGTCAAGAAAGCAATGACGTCATACTATAATCGAAAACATCAGCCAGCAAAAATGGTCAAATTTATCAACGACGGGCATTGTGTATCCGGATAATTTTTTCATCCGGATGCTATCCGGTAATTTTCTAATACCTGGATAATTATTCTTCAAAATGATCTGGATGTGCTGGATATTTATTTAATCCCGCGCGCCTCACAAACATTTATAAAATGTCGAGGTTTAAATGGAGTCAAATCAAAATAATTGCTAGTTTAACACTAAAATCACTGTCAAATGTCTATTGTAAAATGCAAATTGTGCACTGTTAATTTTTGTAATTTATCTTTTTTTGCTAAATTTCAAATCAAGCGGTGTTTACAACTGCCACTTTTTCAATTTCAAAAATCGCAAAAACTGCCACTTTTTCAATTTCAAAAATCGCAAAAACTGCCACTTTTTCAATTTCAAAAATCGCAAAAACTGCCACTTTTTCAATTTCAAAAATCGCAAAAACTGCCACTTTTTCAATTTCAAAAATCGCAAAAACTGCCACTTTTTCAATTTCAAAAATCGCAAAAACTGCCACTTTTCAATTTCAAAAATCGGCTCACTTGTACAATATTGACCACATTTAAGGTAATGAATTAAGCTGACTTTTTCCTAAGTCTGAGTCTAAGCGTAAGCATAAATATGTGACAAAATGTACAAAAGCTTGCGTTTCACTATTTTTTGTTGTTCCATATTCTCACTGTGAATTGCGCTTAAACGAAAAATGCTTTTGTCATAAATTTTCAACAATCGGTTAAAAACTGCCGAACTATGCGGTAAAAATAGCTGATTCATAGCTAAAAAAACTTTGAACCTGTAAAAACTAGTTCATTTTCAGAATCTAAATTTGATTGCAAAATAATCTTAAAAGTTCATGAAAAGTCTACAAAATTTCAAATTGGATAATTTTCTTGAATCGCCAGATCTATCCGTATAATAGAATGCAACATTAATACACAACAGATATTTCACCTGAAAAATAAATTCTTGATTGCGATTTCAAACGCATTGATTATGAATGTTGTAATGGGACATCCACGTTATACTGTCTACGCAACTGTAAAAAATTGTCCACCCACTTGTTCGCATGTTTGGCCAATCAAATATTGCAATTGAACACAACGCTACAAAAACATAGAACAGTGCAATACGGTCGTTGTTAAAGTGCTAAAACTGCACCGGCATATGGTGCCAAACTTTTCAAGCTGTAATTCGAACCACGGTACTCGGTTGTGTTGCGTTTGCACTCACCATTCAGTTTGTTTGTCGCTTGACACCAGAAAGGCTCTCACGTCATGTGGAAATTTTGTGCTGAGCTGTGTAAATTGCAAACGCTGTGCATTTTGTAATTATTGCACAATCACATTTGCAATTAAAAGTTTCCATATTGCAATATATTAAGGTTTTGCTATTCATGGTTATTTCAAACGGGATTTTTTGGACCGGATGTTTAACCCCTTCTCACATTGAGTTGCCTATAGGCAACTTAGCGCAGTGTATATACGTTAAATATTATATATCGCACCGTGTCTAACAATTGCAACACGTATACATAGTACTAAATCACCACAAGACGCGAGAGCCCCCTCGAGCTCGAGCGTCAAGCTCCTATAGCTGAGTGGTGATGGTATACGCATCCCACTCCAGTCACCGGAGTTCGAATCCTAGGATAAAAGTAGGTCTCAGGGGAAATAGAAAATATTCATGTGAGAAAGGGTTAAAACCGGACACGTATTCGAATAAAAATTGCACAAGGCGAAATTGAGCTTGTTTTAAAGGTTTTGGCCAAGGTTTTTATGAAAAATACCTCACAAATGCTGCTGCATCGATGAGAAATTACCAAATTTTATAGCGTAAACTTGGTTTCGCAGGTTAGTTTCCCAACAACCTGTTTGATGCGTTCAGTTTTAACTCTGGATACAATCTTGGGGAAAATTTTTGACTCCAGCTCCGGTATTTTTCGCCTACGGCTGTACCCTGATGTCCAGCTCATCATAAAGTCAACGACCCTCCACGTTTAAACTGGGGAATGGTGGGACACGATTGCCTCTATCAAAAAATTGGGTACCTTTTTGTCTGGTTCTTAAACCTATATCACATTCCAAAACAGCACTTGCGTGGTAATATCAGGTATGGATCCTACGTTTGTATGTCGATGTAAAATGACATTCTCATTGTTGTCTACTAACATATAATACAGTTTTAAAGATGTCTACATGTGCAGTACATAGCCAGTCAGGCGGAGTTCACGTTATAACTGGGGCAACCTGGAACACGTTTTGTTCGCAATATCATATGATGATTGAAATATTGTCAATCAGTATCATATGACATGTTTATAATGTCTGAAAGGTTGTGGTAAACTAGCCTGAATGTCCTGTAGAATATCATATGATACTAAAATTTAAAGTTTGAATTATTTGTACTTAGGAATATATTTAGGTAAAATTTCCCCTGAAAACAGAAAAATACAAGCTAATTCAATATTCGAAATCACTTAAAACTACATTATCTGACTTTTCATTAGATTATTCATGCGCACAGATTACATTGTCTCCATAATATCGTGTGAGACTAAGTACAATTTTGGGATATCATATGATATTCTCATAAATGTCGCGAGGTACCATGTGAAATATGGCTGTTTGTATATGATAATTACCACGTCATGTGACATTCATATTTTGTCTACATAACCGTTATTCAGATCGCAATATTTTACACTGACGTCATATCGACATGGACAAACCGCATTACCGTGTACGTCAAATGTCATATGCAGAAGTATAAATGCGTTAAGATTTTTTTACCCGCGCTGCGCTTCATACGCGAAAATTTTATTTTCTACCCGCGGGCATTCATGCGCAAAGTTTATTCACCCGTTATCCGACTCTACCGTTAGCCGCCTTTACCTGCCCTTTGTTTTTTCTTCTGCGTTCCATACAATTGTGTAATTTTACAATGTATTGTTAATATGCGGATATTTTTCATATGCGGACATCCAGATATCCGGATATCGGGTGCCCATCAATAGTATTGTCTACGAATATCATTTGATATGTTTTCAAATGTCTGCATACTGGAGGAAACATACCCAAGTTGTCCAGTTGAATATCATATGATACTAGAATTTGAAATAGGACAAATCGTGCCACCGCCTGCCTTGATTACAACGTCAATCACGCATTATAAAACTCTCTGTTGAATGTCATATATTTGCACTAAATTTGGAATATCTTATGATATTCACTGTAATGTCCTTTGAGATATCATGTGACACTAGCACATATGTATGCTTATGGTATTGAGCAAATGACTTGGTAAACGTCAGCTCTAAAAATGATTTTACTCAAAAGTGAACGCCCGAAACCGAATTTTTCATTTTGGATCTCGTGTACAAGTTTTAATTTGAACGATGTTTTAACAGAAACGATTTAAAATAATTAAACATCCAAAATAAATTAACCGTAACTCTCAATTTAAATTCAAATATTTTAATATGTTAATTTTTATAATTGTTTTAAAATAAAACTTATCTTGATAGTCAAACAAGCATTCCTAGAATGTCCAGATGATGTGTTTATCGACGTTAATAGAGAACGGACACGGAAATATGTTGAGATGACATAACAAAATTAGCTGAGCATTGATATATCAAACAATTTTTACGCTCCGGTAATAGAGAAAATGGCTCGAGTTAACTGTAGATGTTTGCCTACTAAGCCTAAACCTAAGCATTAAAACCTATAAATCTAAGCATACGCCTACCAGTCTCTTTGTTCTTGTCGTCATGCCTCGCAGTGGTTAAGCTCATACGTGCCGAAAATATATAATTTAGCTGAAACGGTACGTTGCGTTCTCGTTACGATTGTGCAATCTTTAGTACACTGCAGTAAAGACCGTAATATATTAACAAATCCTTCCAAATGTAATCAAATTTGAAAGTTTACTGCGGCGAACACCACTGCAGGGGACACAGCTTAAAGTTGATTTCCGTTATTGAAAACATTAAACAAATACTGTGAAATTTCATAATAGTTAAACTTGATTAAAGTCAAAAATATTAATTTTTACGCCGGATATCCGCTGATTGTTATTAAAAATCAAACGAAATAACGAATCAGAAACAAAAATAATTACAAAATTTCCGTTGTTGAGACAAAAAATTAAACGGTTCGAAACTTTAATAGTAAAATTCGCTCCGAGCAATAAGTAATTTCCTAAAGTTTAACCCGGAGCGAACATCAGCTCAAAATCAGAAGATTTAAAATAAATCATATTTTTTGAAATTATATTTCATGTCTTAAGTTGATTTTCAACAGTCAATTTTTGGATATTTCGGCCCATGTAAAGATCAGGGGCGGAAGGTTTTTTCGTGGGACTACAGTAGAATAAGCGTAATGGCTTAGGCTTAGGCTTAGGCTTAGGCGTAATAATGCACTCATTCTTACGCTTAGCTTAGGCTCAAGCTTAGGCTTAGGCTTAGGAATAAACTTAAAATACCGTTCTGCGCCTGTTCTTTACATTGGTCAATATTTCTATCTTTAGTGCGATCAAAACCCACCAATGCCTTATGCTATTTCTCTACATCTTTCCCAAATAAACATGATTCCAAACAACATTTGGACAATATTGACCTTTTATATTAACTAGTCAGCGTCAAGCTCGTAGCCAGCTAATCTATCTAATGACTATAGAAAATTTTAAACTGAAATACAAGGATTTTAGATGACTTACACGCGATATTAAAAGTTTTCTATGGGGAGGCCAAAATCTTACCAGAGGGCTAAGCCCTATCTGGCTATCGGCCCTGTCAGAGATTGCAAGTTGCGGTATAAATACTTGTCGGACGACACCGTCTGTCACCGTGCGATTTCGTACGCCGATTTACTTTCGACAGGTTTTTGCGCTGAACGGTGTCGAACGGCGCCGTACGGCATTAAAATAATTACAAAAAAGTATAGCGCAACCCTAAACTCCTGATAAATTTAGAATTAACAACATATCTACAGCAAAATATAATGAATCAAAACAACTTTTGGTTAACAATTTTAATACTCGTTGGCAACGTTGTGAGCAGGGTAAATTTAGCTTCAACAACAACTGCACAGAACGAATTTGCCGTTGAAATGCACGGTCTTGGCGCTGGTTTACCGTACAGTGTTTACAAAGAATTTATTTCAAATTTTGAATCACTTCGTCAATACGTTCGAATTACTTACGAAGCGATCGACAGTTGGCATGGAATTTGTGTTCTGACCCACGAATGCGTCGACGATGAACAAACGGCGACTCTGACGCATTCGCAGTACATTTACGGTGGGACGTCAATATTGTTGAACGATGACGAAAAGGAACATTTTCCAGAAATTGTAATGTTTCCAACCATGGCCGGGTAAGTTTCGAAGAATGATTTTAGGATTCGAAAAAAAGTTTCGTTGAAAATTTGAAACTGCGAGTTGAAAATTGTGAAAACGAATTCAAAATTCCAAGACGTATCGTCATTGACCGAAAATATCTTACGGGTGCCCTGCTGTGAATGCAGTGATGTTGCTAGCAGTTGCTGGGTAAAGTTTTGTGTTCTTTGAGCCTTCGAAACATAAGTGTTTCGCTGTTGGACACTTTCCTCAACATATTTTTCATTAGGGTAATAAGTTCAGGCTTAGACTCAGACAAAGAATATTTATTTGTCAAATGCTTACACTTAAACTCCCTTTGACACAGTCAACATTTGCAGCGAGAATTCGCAGTGTAACTTGCACGAAATACTTGCAGCTGCAAGTATTTTCAAAGGAACATTCCGATTGACCAATCAACTGCAGGTGCAAGAAATTCAAGCGACTTGTAACTGCATTCACAGGTGCGACTTAAATTAAATAGCGTGAATTCCAGTGAATAATAAGCAGCTGCAAAAACTTAAAAGCTGCTTTATGAACAAACTTGCGCGTGCAAGTTGCACGTGCAAGTTTTTGCTGCAAAAACCTGCATGTGTGAATAGTGTTTAAGCGTTACGCATTGGTCCGTTTATTACTTGCTCAAGCCTTTTAAGCTTAAGCCTGAAACTAAACGTAAGCGTAAATGAAAATGTTGGCAGAAAGTGCACAAAATCCCACGATTTATAACATTTAATTAGAAATACAAAATATATTTTGACCCTTCTGAAAAGCGTTAGTTTTTGTCGTTGCACCATTGGTAATCGAACACAGTATTGCCACAAGTGATTAAACAGAGCGGCAGGAATACACCTATGGACAACAAAAAGTTGACTAAAAACATTTAAATTCTTTTCAATATTGACAGAAATTGTCTAAATTTGAGCAGCAAAATGAGGTTTTTAAATTAAGAGATTGAAAAATTTATGTTTGGTTTTAAAAATTGAAATATAACTTAAATTTGTTGCGTGGAACACGTGAGTTCAAAAATGATTGGTTGAAAAAACACTGAAACAAGATTTGGTCAACAAACGATCACTTAAAGCCTTATTCACACGTACAAGCTTTTGCTGTGAGAACTTGCCGCTACAAATTGCACGAAGAACGGGCATTTTTTAATCAGCCAATGAAAAAGCGGCTGCAATAATTTCAGTGAACTTGCATGGTTGTTCACTCATGTGAACTAAATTCAAAGCTATGACTTTTAAGGAATTATTTGCAGCTGCAAGTTTTTCGAACGGGATTTTAGACAAAACTTGCAAGTGCAAGTTGCGGCTGCAAGTTCTCGCGGCAAAAACCTGCACGTGTAAACAGCGTTTAACGCTCTAGCGTTTTAAAAATAAACAATATTTTAGGTTTGAAAAATCTAAAATATAACAAAGTATAGGCAATTGCTAGTACTCCGGCAATGGCCAATTTTACTTTTATGGCCGTAACAGTACATTAACCGTATTCCTAAGCCTAAGCTGAAGCCTAAGCGTTGCAAAAGCGTATTCCTAACCCTAAGCCTCAGCAAAAATTGTAGTCTAGAATGGAAGCCTACTCTTTTACAGACTCACCAGAAACCGGGACGGTTCTAAAAGAGACATTATGAAACCCGGACAGCCCTAAAACTAACACGGCCCCAGTAATTCAAGGATCATCATAATCATAAGAGTTTAACAATTTCAGAAATGAAGAACTGAAAAAAAACATTTTGTAAAAATAGCAAAAATTAAAATGCGTTCACTTTGACGTTGTTTTTTTTCAAAATTAGAAGATTAGAAAATATTTGAAAATTGAAAATATATCAGCCAAGCCAGGTTTCGTTTTAAGACGGGCAATCAGTAGAGTTGTAAAATGGAACCACAGACTAAAAGTATATCAAGAAGTATATATTTCATGCAAAATAATGGTTAAACCACGTTACAATTTGACAAACCCTGTGAACCCTGTGAGTTGCTCCGTCATGTATGCGTCCGCGGGTAAACTGGTCATTGGGCATAAGCTGGGTGGAATTGGGACAATCGAACGAAATTGAAAATGTATTTCATGTAACAGCTCGTCCAATCACAATACATATTTAATTACTCATAGACGCTGACTGGCTTTCACAATTATATAATCTTTGTCCAGGTGAAAAGTAACTAATGTATATGTTATTACAGTTCACACAAAAATGTATTTCTGAATTTATTCAGAAAAGTGCTTTCTGTGTCAAATCTGAAAAGTTTTGCTGATATTTAAGACAATTTTTCGGAAAATAACTGGAAAACGTTTATTTTCAGACTTTATTTCAAAATGTTTTTTGAAATCATTTTTGTTGTAACAGATATACTTTTCAAGTGCACCTTGCTAATCATATTTCTCAAATGTAAGAAATTTTTTCTTAAATATCAGAAATATTATTTTGAGTGTATAGTGCACGTACGTGCACGCTGCAAAAAATAGTGAGTCAAATTGATTCTCTCCGAAATAGGCTTTTCCGGACTACACAAACTGAGTCAAGTCGAATTTTAACTCAGTTTGTGTAGTCCGGAAAAGCCTATTTCAGAGAGACTCATCATTTTTTTCATTGCATATGCAAATTAGATATTGTGCAAACAACAATCTAAACACGACCTCGCTAAGGCGATGTTGCGAAAAATTGGAGCTACAAAAGAATTGCAGTTTGTAAACATGTGAGTCAAATTGACTGTCTCCGAAATAGGCTCCGAGTGACTACACAAACTGAGTCAAGTTCGAATCCGCCTGAATCAGAATCGACTCACTGAGTCGCACGTTTGACTGTTTCGGAGTCGAATTTGACTCAGTTTGTGTTGTTCCTTACAACGTATTTCGGTGAGAGTCAATTTTATTCACTATTTTTTGCAATGAGTATGACGACTAGGGCCAAATACGAGGTCTTCACATTATCAGGTCGCTTTTCAATCTGGTAACTTTTTTGCTGCATTTTTACTTTCCTTACAAAGAAAAACGTCCCATCCCACGTAGAAAATAGTGTTTAATTGGATTCTCAAAAGGGTTGCCGCTCCTAAGCCAACCGTAAAGTTCAAAGGATCCTAAGCAGGCTGGAACGTTGTCGTTGCGCATATCCTACGCTCTAAAAAATTCATTATTGGAAAACTTAAAATTTCTAGCAAAGTAATTTTAGACTGTTTTTGGAATTCTAATAACAGCTGCTTAGTGCAGGGGCTTAAACGTCGGTGTCAGCCTCTATCCTGCTTAGGGTTTCTTAAAATTGGTGATCAGGGGGCGGAATTCACTAAATAGAAATATAACTACTCCTAGTATACTACTGTAGTGCCCCGAATAAGAGGGGGACTGATACTTATTTGGCCTCTTCAAAGAATACCCCCTGTTATTCGGCTACGGACTGGTATTTGTTTTAACCCGCCCTCCGTCGTCCTTTGTTACTGATATATATCCGGCATTAAGTCTATCTGTTGGATTAAACGTTTTATTTGTTTTGTGTCAACAGCTTGAGCAATAATGCAAGGTTATACTTAGGAATGTACTTTCAAAACTTAAGTATGCTTTAAATTTTTTAACTAAACTTTATTTGGTGCTGAAGTTATTTATACACTACAATATTGATAATTGACATTTATGGACTCTAATTGAGATTCAGAGACTCTATCTGCTTACGGACGCTTATTAGGGATACGGACGGACTCCTATTGATTGGGACTCAAAATGAGGAACCCCCTCTTTTTTCGGGTCACTACAGTACGTACACAGGCGTTTAGTTGCAGTACGGATTTTGCATTATATTGACAACAGATAATAAATTGAAAACAGTTTGTTTTTCCATTTCAGTTGTGTGAGGGTACAGGACGAAGTAGAAACTGTGCCCCAATTTCAGTCAAACCCATTTTTTTCACACAAATTGAAACATTTCTGTGATTACATTAATATTTTCAGAGCGTTGGTGCTCGTTTACAACTTACCTGGCATTCAACTTTCGTTGGACTTAGACCAAGTGTTGGGTATATTTACGGGCAAAATTCACTATTGGAACGCGACAGAATTGCAGCGAAACAACGAAAATATTGTATTTCCTGAAGACCGAATTGTAATCATTGCGCGACGAGATTATTCTGGTTCAACCAGTATTTTAACTCAAACGCTCAGTCGAATCAGCACATTTTGGGAGTCAAACTATGGCGTTTTTTACGACTCGCAGTACAATTTCACCACCAAAACTGGTGCCAGTTGGCCACCAGGGGTCATCGACCAGTTTTCGTATGAAACCGTTGGAACCGTCGGGATGGTAAAGTCCATCCCGTACTCGTTGAGCTATGTTTCAATCGCTGATGCGGACGAATATCATTTACAAGTCGCTGCGTTGTACAACCAAATGGGTAATCGTATCGATTATAAGCAAATGGTACAGGGTGTCGAAAGCGCTGTTAATTATTTTATCGACAACGGATATCGGGATTTGTTGTTAGACTTAGGCGCTGCAAACGTTCCGGACGCGTATCCGTTGGCGTCGTATACTTATGCGATTTTGAATTCAACAACGTCACCAGGAGTCACTTGTGACCAAATGGTGAATTTGTTGTATTTTTTCGACCATTCGCTGTCAAACTCACACGTTCGCTCAGAGACGGCAAAACACAAAATGGTTCCGTTGCAAGACGGGGTCATTGATAAAATTCGAACCGATGTATTTGAGGTAATTCAAAATTTTCACAACCGGTGTTAGGGTTACTTCGTGTACACATTTTATAATGTACACTCGCACACTGCAAAAAATGGTGAGTCAAATTGACTCTCTCCGAAATAGGCTCTACGGGACTACACAAACTAAATCGAACTCGACTCCGCCAGAGCCAAATTCGGCTCACTCAGTCGCACGTTTGACGCTGGCGGAGTCGAATTTGACTCAGTTTGTGTAGTCCCGTAGAGCCTATTTCGGAGGGAGTCAATTTGACTCACCATTTTTTGCAGTGCATTAGCATCACCCTAACGACTGTTTCTCCGTTAGCCTCACCCTAACGACTGTAACAGAAAATTATTTGACAATCGTTAGGGTGGTAGCCAACGGAAATTTGACCTTATGTTTATATCTACAACACATAAAATTTATATGTGTGTAGATATTAAAGCTCATTAAGTTAACTTTTATTGTATGTTTGCAGTTATGGGTGATTACCAAGGGCGTATTACGCAAACTACGTTGGAGATGTACCCGTACAGAAAGATTCAATAAACGTGCAGAGCACTGAATCTTTTTTGGCTTCAGTGTGCCCCGCACTACCCACACAAAAGTCACCTGGTATACTCATGATATTGTGGAAATTGCATTACAATTTACAGTTGTAGAGTTTCTGAACTTTTGCTTTTTCAACTCTTGCTGACTAGCCAAGTAGTATCACATAGCGTATGCTTTGCACGTTAACACTTGGTAAAAGCTAATATCTTTTATTTTGATTATTTTCATTCTTTTTTATTTTGATTATTTTTTAGTACTTTTTTCTTTAAATTCATTTTGTTTTGATTCTTTTTTATTTTGATTCTTTTTTCGATTCATTTTTATTTAGATTCTTTCTTATTTTGATTCTTTTCCATTTTGATTATTTTCGTATTTTGATTCTTTTTCATTTTGATTATTTTCGAATTTTGATTCTTTTTTATTTTGATTCTTTTTTTACGGCGAGTCTTTTTATTTAAATCTTTTTTTATTATGATTCTTTTTTATTTTAACTTTTCTATTTTGAACTGCGTGAAACATAACAAAAAAAACGTTAATTTAAAATCAATTAATATTTTTTCAGAAAGTAACTTGCAACGGCCAAAAAGTATACGCGTTACTTCAAAAGCAACTCGCCGACGAAGAGTACAGTCGGCAACTGCTTCAACGAGTACTAATTGCAAGTTCAGTAGTATTTATTATTGTTATTATTATTATTGCGCTCGGAATGCTGTACAATAATCGTCGCGTTCGAATTAAAGTAATTACTGAACGCAAAATTGTCTGGGAAGAAGAAGAGCTTGAAATCATTGAAAATTATCGCCGTGCGTGGAGTGCAAAGTCAAAAAGTAGCCACGACTCTCGATCGACAAGCGTATCCAGACAGGATCAAAACAGTGCTCATGGAACACGACGAGAGCGTGGGTCGAATATGCTGTCGGTGGAACCACAATCGGCAAACGGATTAGCAGAACAACTAAGACCCGATGAAACCGATACGGATGGAACGTCCATGGTTACAAGTCATACTCGAACGACGCAAGCAACTGGCGCTGGTGGACCGGCCGGTCAAGAAACGGACTCGCAGAAATTAGCAAAAGCATCTGGTGAATATTGTTTACTGTTCAAACTGGCATTGGGCACGAGTATTGATAATTTGTCGTTTTCAACGCGGAAAATGTTCATTGACCGAATGGATAATATTAATCATGATGGAGTGATGCGATTGGTCGGTTTGACCGAGTTGACCAAACCAAGTACGTTGCCGTATATGATGTACGCCGGGGGTGAAATGTATCAATGGTTACATTACGTCATTCATTATTCAAAATATGAAATAAGTAGCGAAGTCAAAGAAGTAATTGCGTTAGACGCAGCGAACGCAGTTAATTATTTGCATTCAAAAGGCATTGCACACAGCGGATTGAACAGTGTTGTTTGCTACTTGGATCAACGATGGTCGGTGAAAATTGGCGACTGGTATCAGCGTGGATTTTACGAGCTGATGCACGGAAAACAATCGTGGTCGCCGTATTTACGCACAACGCTGATGTCACAATTTACTGGCACCGATGTCGCTAATTTGGACACTGAAACTCGAATTCGACTACAGTATGTCGATCCTAATTTGCTACTGAGACGTGCAGGAAGTACATTTTCACAGGATTCGTTGAATCAAACTGGCGGATCGAATTCGGAGCCGGTTCGTGTTCAGCGTGCGTGGGCGGATGTGTACAGCTTTGGAATGCTACTCGTCGAGTTGTGGACGCTTCAAGAGCCGTTTTCGGAGAAAAATTTCGACGGCAGTCTGCCAGTTGGTGTGATGCTCCGACGTGTGTTACAAGGTGAAATATCAACACCAATCCCTGGCGGTTTGCCAGAAACAATTCATAATGTTGTCACAAAGTGTGTTCATCCGGATACAAGCAAACGTCCGAAAATGGATCGAATCATTAAAATGTTGCACAATTTGAGTCCGTCGGGTAAAAAGTCACGATCGATTATTGAAATTTTAATGCAAAGCATGGAATCCTACATGGAAGGATTGGAAAAAAAGGTGAATCGACCAGATCATTAACGTTTTTTTCTCTCTGAATCAATTAATAAACTTTTCGATGACAACTAATCGTTGGTTGGTTACTGTAGAACGTAAAAAAGCACAACCTTAACGCATTTAACCCTTCAACACATGAATATTTTCTGTTTCCTCTGAGACCTAGCTAGGATACGAACTCCAGTGACTGGAGTGGGTGGCGTTTACCATTCTGAGTTGCTCGTAGTCAACTCAATGTGAGAAGATGTTAAGTAAACGAGCAAATTTAATTGCAATATTTGCAACATTAAGTAACAATTGTAGCACGAATGTGTACGCAAGCATTCGCAGTGCGCGTTTGTGTATCGTAAGGACCATAAGCCTGTTATAACTGACTTGTACCATGGTAAGAGCATAAAATTTTTAGTCTAATGAATTTTAAAGAAATATTTATCCGTGATTGGTTAAACTATAAATGTGGTTTAGTTTGAGTATATTCTGAAGGTTTTATTTTGCAATGACTTATGGTATCTACTGGAACCGCTTTTTCCGAGCCCAAAAGGTGGTGGTATAAAAATTAGAAACCGCTGAGGCAAGATTCATATATGCCAGGGCTTGCATCAACTCTGCCTGGCAACTGTTCATACATCAATTGGTTGTAGCACGGCGCTTAACTCCATAATTCGTGGTTGAACTAAATCACACGTCGTAAACCTGATTTGTTTCCTCGTTTTCTATTCTATTTTTTGCTCAACACAAGATTTATAAGCACAAAAATTAACTGAACACATGCTACAAACTACGTATCGTTAGCGTTCCAGCTTTAATATTTAGATTTTAACTAAAATTTTTGGTTTCATTTTGAGAATAAGTCATCGCAAAAAATGTTCATTTTAATAAATATTTTTTACAATTTTTGCCGATTGTTAAAATTTTCAAATATTTAACCAATTTTGTAATTTTTCAGGTAGAAGAGCGAACTGCATATTTGAAGGAAACAACCGACAGAATGGATGCGTTGCTGTCGAGTATGTTACCGCGAGAAATTGCAATTAAATTGCAAAATGGCGAACACGTTCCGCCGGAATATTTCGACCAAGCAACGGTGTATTTTTCAGATATTGTCGGTATGCGCTTTGATTAAAGAAAGGGCCAATGTTACCTTTAGGGCCGTAACAGTAGATTAAGCGTATTTGTAAGCCTAAACCTAAGCGTTGCAAAAGCGTATTCCTAAGCCTAAGCCTAAGCAAAAATATAATCTAGAATGTAAGCCTACTCTTTTATACAGCCTCACCAGAAACCGGGATGGCCTTAAAAGTAACATGGGCCATAAGAAAGCTCTATTTTTAACTTTGCTCCAAGTATGTGTTTTTATTGCAATTATATAAAATGCAAATTAATTAAAAACCAAAATTTTGAGAAAATTTGGTAAATATTTTTCGTGTAGTTTGCTTACAATTAACAAATACTTCAGTTAACAGAATCGTGTCAAAAATACAAACCACTTTTCGCGTTTTGAAAAACTCAATTTATACAGGTGCCAAAATAGCAGTTTTTATAAATGCTCAAAAGCGTTTGCTTAATAGCGTTTTGCTACGCAATTCATTTCAGAGCTGATTCGCTGAAAAAAGCGTTTTGAAAGATGCTGATTGAAACGCGAAAAGTGTTTAAAATAGCGGTTTCGTTTTTGACACGATTTCTAACTGTTGGTATTTGTTACACACGCACTTCAAATGCAACCCCCAATCATATTACCGTACCAGGACCATGTAAAGATCACATGCGGATTGTTTTTCCGCGGTACAGCAATAAAGAGCAAACTTAAGCTTTAGAGTAACTTTTCGCTTAGGCTTTGGTACAGGCTTATCCTTACGTTTAGGCTTAGGTTTGAGAAAATGCTAACACTATATTTACGACCCCGTTCTATATATTGACCCGGTACTGTTACCAATTCGCTTATCCTTGCGGTTAGGCTTAGGTTTGGGAATATGCTTATACTACATTCACGGCGCCGTTCTAAATATTGGCCCGGTACTGTTAGCAGTTTCATTTTCAGGATTTACCACAATATCCGCAGCATCATCGCCATTACAAGTTGTCAATATGTTGAATGAGCTGTATTCACTTTTCGACGACTGTATTGATCGCTTTGATGTTTATAAAGTTGAAACAATCGGTAAATCAGTTGAATCAAGAGTGGATGATGCATACTTCAACAAGAGTATACAACTGGGTACATTCTGTGTAGAAAAGAATGTACCCGGCACGCGTTGCGTTTCTGCCCTACCGCTCGTATTTATTTAGAGGGGGTACAACCGGTGCGAACCATGGCACCTTTTATGTATGCGGCATTAAACATGCTCCCGTTACAGTTTCATTTAGGGGTATTCATGTGATACCGAACCCCCTCTATACAAGGGGGTGGCCAAAAACGCAACGCCCCGTGGTACGTTTTTTACCATGCGGAATCCAAAGAGTTACACACTCTTGTATCATGCACTCTTGGTTGAATTAACCGTTCACACTTTGCGACTCACGTACTTTTACTCGACTAACCTCTCATTCGGACAACAGTTAAAATTGAACATTAATCTTTGGGTCAATGTATAGAACAGGGCTGTAACAATAGTATAAGCATTTTTCTACGCCATAGCCTAAACCAAATCACGTCTAAAGCTTACGTTTACTCTATTGCAACCGACAGAAAAACGTTCCGCCTTTGAGCTTTACATGGGCCAATCTTTGACGGTGGTTGTGGATACAAGCGGTCCTGAAATTGGTTAAGAAACAGGTAAAAAGCACTTTTACAAGTTATTGAGAAACCGGCTGGATAAATAGACGTCTAAAAAATTTGGGCGTTCGTATAACTTTTGCGTGTACCCATCGCAAGCACCGCAGAAACTTACCTAATTACTGCCCCCAGACTAAGAGTAAACTGACCCCTTAGCCAAGAGGGAAGCAAGGGAGAAGGCTCAACCCCCTTAGAAAAATTTTGTCCGTCTCTTAAAAATTTTTAAGGCACCCCCTAGCAAGGTGAGCTGGCCACAGGGTCTGGAGTAAACGTTTATGGACCGCATACGGTGTGTATTGCAATACGCATATATACAATGTGATATAAAAAAATTTATTCACTTTAAAACAGCGTTGTTTGGCTTTTCGTTCGCGTGAGTTTTTAATTTAAATTTTGTTTCAGGCGATGCTTACATGTGCGTAAGCGGAGTTCCACAACGTAACGGCAAAGCGCACGCGCGTGAAATTACAAATTTGTCACTTTCGATCATTTCACAAATTCGTGGATTTGTTGTTCCTCATTTTCCTGATCGGCCCATGCGGATTCGGATTGGCATCAATTCAGGACCTGTGATGGCTGGCGTGGTTGGTTTGAAAATGCCACGGTACTGTTTGTTTGGCGATACAGGTTAGTATCAAAAAGTATATTTGTAGTATAAATAATAAAATAATAAAATTGCTTATTTCTACTGAATAATAATAAAAGTAACTTGTTTCTACTATAATGAAAATAATTACTTCCACTATAAATGATAAAAAATAACTTTATTTCTACTATATAATAAAAACACTTTTTTCTAGTGAACCAAATTAAAAAATAACTTAAGTGCTTCTACTAAATAAATAAGAAATAACTTACTTCTACTAAAAAATAAAAATAAGTTGTTTAATTAAACGCAAAGGTTAACCAAAAACAGTATTTTTCTATTAAATCTTATAAAAATATTTTTGCATAAAATCTTAAAAAATATTTTCCCATAAAATCTTAAAAATATTTTCCCCCATAAAATCTTAAAAATATTTTCCCATAAAATCTTAAAAATATTTTCCCCCATAAAGTCTTAAAAATATTTTTCCATAAAATCTTAAAAACGTTTTCCCATTAAATCTTAAAAAAATTTTCCCAGAAAATCTTAAAAATATTTTCCCCCAGTAAATCTTAAAAATATTTTCCCATAAAATCTTAAAAATATTTTTCCATAAAATCTTAAAAACGTTTTCCCATAAAATCTTAAAAAAATTTTCCCAGAAAATCTTAAAAATATTTTTTCATAAAATCTTAAAAACGTTTTCCCATAAAATCTTAAAAAATTTTCTCAGAAAATCTTAAAAATATTTTCCCATAAAATCTTAAAAAAATTTTCTCAGAAAATCTTAAAAAATACTTTTCCATAAAATCTTAAAAAAATATTTTCTGGTAAATAACAGAAAATATTTTCAGAAATGAGAATACCAGACAACATTATGTTATTCAACTGAGTTGTGCAAATTCTGAAAAAAATTGGTCAAAAATCCACAAAATCAAACCTGGCAAACCGATTAATGTTGAGATCAAATCTGAATGGTGCAATTTTTAGTGAATACCGCTTCACGTATGGAATCAACTGGTGTTGCAATGCGAATTCACGCAACCCAGCACACGGTCAAAGCGTTGGAATCAAACTTTCCTGGTCAATTTAAGTGTTCGATACGTGGAAAAGTTGAGGTTAAGGTAAATGAATTTGAAAGGGGTAGCCAGGGAAAGCAGACTTGAAGCCCCTTTTTGGACTTTTGTACCGCGGCTACTAGACCCAGTTTCAGTTCGTCTAAAATGTTAAAATTAAAAGTACTGTATGTGTATGCTTCCAAAAATACCGATATCAATAAACTGAAATATATATAGGTGTATATATCAGGGTACAAAAGGAGGTGTGCCTCCGGCTGCGGCAGAAAATTGGCCTCCGGCTCCGGTAGAATGTTTGCCGAAGGTTCTGGCAATTTCAGATGTAAAGTTTTGCATAATTTTGCAAAATTTATCTGTTTAGCGTGTTTTGTTTTACTTTTGTCACAATTTTCAGGAAATAATTTCTGAAATTTAGCAGAAAAGCGTAAAACCAAACAACTTAACAACATATTGCACATATTAGCTAAAATTAACTAATTAAGCATCGTTTTTACGACCTAATTTCTGCTCACCTCCGGCTCCGGCTTCGGTATTTTTCACCTCCGGTTGCACCCTTATATATATATATATATATATATATATATATATATATATATATATATATATATATATATATATATATATATATATATATATATATATATACAAGCATGTATATAGACATCATTCGTACTTAAGGGAAAAGGTCACATGGAAACATACTGGGTACAAAATATCACATCAAACGAAGTATTTGAACCGGATCCGGATACACAGAGCGTTGCGGATCTGCCACATCAAATTCCGGATCCGCCGCAACAGATTCCAGACCCTCGACCACCTCAACGGCAACCATCACCATACAAAACTGAACTACCGCTTTATCGGTCACTTCGAGAAGGAAAAGTTTTTGGATGATTTTGCGGATGAATGAAAGTTCCACTATAATATAGTGATCCGAATAAGAAGGAAGGACTGATATTTATTTTGCATTTCTCTGGGGTCGCGTTTCGACTGTTATTCGGTTACGGACTGTTATTTATTCTTAATTCATCTTATGTAAGTTGGACCCAACATCCTACTTTTTATTTACTTGTTTGGGCCCATGCAAACATCAGGGGCGGAACATTTTTCTGTGTGACTAGAAAAGAGTAAGCTTAAGAGTTCGGCTAATTGTTTTGCTTGGCTAAATCTTAGGTTTTAGGCTTAGGCTTAAGAATATACTCATTCTTACGGTTAGGTTTATGCTTAGGCTTAGGTTAGGCTTAGGAATACGTTTATAATACTGTTCCGCCCCTGTTCTTTACAATGTCGCTTATTTGGACAACACTGGCTTTCTCCGAAGCATTTTGGTTGATTGCCATGTCCGTTAATTTTTCCTTCCTGCAGTATGATTTATGGGGGTTGTCTGAATGTCTCTTACATATTTTAGCAGTATAACCTATGCTTCTGCTATAGTCACTCGTACGGAGGTTAATTACGACTTATGGACACTGTCCCGTTAACTAACCCTAATTAAAGATACAGACTCGTACTGATTGGTCCTGAAACGGGGACTCACTTGTTATTACCCTTCCTTCTTGTTTGGATCACTACAGTATAAATAATTTTAAAACATGTATGCATCAGAGTTCCGACGGACCTCAAATTTTGGCTGAAATTCCGGCAAAATTTTCGATCCGATTCCGGTCGAGTGTGATTCTGCTGCCGGAATTTCAAGATTTTAGAGCCGAAACGATTAATTACAAAGCTAATTGATGATTTGCGCGTTATGAATGAAAACATAAAAGTATAATACAATTGTGTAGACTAATTAATATCCTTTCGGATGTACAGATTTGAAATATTTAGCAAAATCTAAACCAATTAAATTCTAAAATTCCGGTTCCGACTAAATTATATTCTGTTTAGTACCGTTTTATGTATGTATGATTCACTGCATGTACGTATATTTTTTAGAATTTGTATATTTAAATCTACGACAATTCGTCGTCCGACAACTTGTCGCGCTAAGGCCAGGTTTCTGGTGGGCCTATAAAAGAGTAAAGTTTAGATTCTAGACTACATCTCTTTGCTTAGGCTTAGGCTTAGGCTTAGGAATCCATTTTTACAACGCTTAGGCTTCGGCTTAGTCTTAGGCTTAGGAACCCATTTTTGCCACGCTTAGGCTTAGGCTTAGTCTTAGGAATACGCGTAATCTACTGTTACGCCCCTTAAAGTAACATTGGCCCTACAGTCTATACAAAAATTTAAGCATAATCCTAACTGTAATGCGAAGTTTAACCTAAGCTTATGTATAATGATGGGCGATGAATTGTCGAGTCGATGAAATTTCGGATTACAAGTTTTCGGGCGACGAATTGACCAGTATTTCTATCTGTGTGGCATATATGGTACTCAGATCTGTAGTTAACTATAGTTTAATATCACATTTGGAATGAAATTGTTCTTACATCTAAGATATGTTCTGCCTGGGCGTCGTATTTGTTTGTAATCTGCCGGTGATAAATCTTTGCCAGCATTATTAGTTGAAACTTTTTCAAATTTCATTTTAGCCATTACAACTAGCGAATGTCTAAAGTTCAAATTCAACTGAAATCGACTAATAAATAACAGTAAATTTAAAAAACACATATCCAGATTAGAAAACATTTCAATTTTTTGCCTTAGAATTCAATTTAAATCTGTAGGTCAAATGCGTACACGTCGGAGTTATATAACTCACAAGATCGTAGCCAGCTCACCTTGCAATGGGGCTGAGAATTTGTTATAAGAGCATACAAGGGTTTGCGATGATTTACAAGCAAACAACCAGGGGAGCCCCCCCAAGCAAACCGCCCAACACCCAACAAACAACAACACACAAAAACAAAACAGAGCACCACACGAAAAAACACGACAAGAAACAAAAAACAAAAAAAACCAAAAACAAAAAAAAACAAAACAAACTTTCTTTATATTAATGTAGGCACCATCTTGTCTTTAATTCCAATAGACCAAACTAAGTATACTCCAACAGTTATTCTGTAGTACACCAAATTTGTTCAGCGACTTAAACTTAAGTATACTTTTAAAAACGACAAAATGGTTAAGTAATTTTTTAGCAAGTATATACTTAAGTACTGAATCATACTTAAGTAAGGTTTCGGAAACCCAGCCAATATCACTTCTGTTGTATTTTTATTATTTGTATATTTATTTTTTAACTTTTTTTAAATATAATTGTGTTCTTACTAAAAATACTAAACAGAGCGTAAAATTGAAAATAATTCGTGGATTTTGCTTTATTTTTACAATTTTTTTTCGGCAAAAAAAATGGTTTCAACACAATCATATATCAATAAATTGTTCTTTTTCTTGGCAATTTTCATCAGGTTCGATGGTTTGTTTATTTACGTTGTTTCGTTTTGTTGACAACAGTCGATTCAACGCATTGTTTTTGATGCTATGTCTCGACGAAAAGGTCGATGTTGTCATTTGGGATTCTTTCATTTGTTTCACTTCGTCCTTAAATTATACACTCGTGTGACCGAGTTAAAATGTTGACTTGTGTATACCCGACGCGTGTTATATGTCAGAAAACAATATTTTTCATGGAACTTAGGCACGGCACCGCGTGTCCCTTGTAGAATTTACTTTTTGTTGGTTGCGCGGCTTCGCCCGCACACCAAAAAAGTAATTCTGAATTTATTCAGAAAAGTATTTTCTGCGGCAAATATGACAAGTTTTTGTGTGATTTAAGACAATTTTTCAAAAAATAACTAGAAAACGTTTATTTTCAGACTTTATTTGAAAACTTTTCTGAAATTTTTTTGCTATAACAGAAATACTTTTCACGTGCACCTTGCTAATTATATTTCTTAAATGTAAGAAATTTTTTCTTAAATATTAGAAATATTATTTTGAGTGCGGGTATAAAAAGTATAGTAACCTTTAGGGTGGCGCTAAACTTGTCGGGCGGCACCGTCCAATGTCGTCGGCGGTGACCGTCATCATCCGTCTCTATACGGTATCATACGTGAGTAATTTACGTACGATACCGCAAACTGACGTACTTTGACGTACGACACCGGACGGTATCGAACGGCATCGTACGACAAACGTACGGCGACGGACACTGACGGACCTCATCAAAAGTATAGCGCCATTCTAGCATTGGTTCTATACTTTTGACTGCTATCGAAAAACAACGAACGTATATTCACGCATAGCGCAGCATATCAATTTGTAAACAAAAATTTCTTGTCGTGCGGCGCAGTTCAACGCCGGACGGCGCCGTACGACAAGTATAGCGCCAGCTTAATACCTGCTTAATAAATGATTTTTATGGTCTGATTAAGCTAATGAAGGATTTCGGGTCAAACGTGACGTTTAGGCCCTTCTAAGAACCATTCAGTTACATATAAGTGAATTAAAATAACGATGCGATCTTGTCAATATTAATTGCTATCCGGTGGTAGTAAACGTGATTTGTGAAAACACTGTTTTCAACGCTGCGAAAGCTAAGAGGCACATGTATATAACAAGGCCGGATTGTTTTCCGGAGGGGCCATACTGGAGTCAGTTTAAGCTTTAAACTAATTTTTTGGTTAGGCTTAGGCTTAAGCTTAGGCTTAGGCTTAGGAAAAGGTTCATCCATACGCTTAGGCTTAGGCTTAGGTTGAAGCTTAGGCTCAGGCTTAGGAATATGCTTATACTACTGTTCCGGCCCTGTTATATACATGGGCAGCTATGATAAATAACTGTTATAACCGGGTAATTCAAAACCGTCCGCTATCAGTTCAACCCCTGTTAGCACAACATGTCACTACTGTACTTACCATTGCGACAAGCGATGTATCCGACCGGTCCACAACGCGTCCTGTCTTAACTTTCGGGCAACGTTCTTTGATCTTCATCGATGCAACAGTGTGAGGCATTAGCGGTTCTGCTTGTGACATAAAAATATCTTCTAAAATTAATTAAAAACAAAATAAAATACTCTCAATATTCATTTGTGAGAAAGGGTTAATAGTAAATTTTTCAGCCACTGCCACTATAAGAATTTTGGCCCATGTAAATATCAGGGGCGGAACGTTTTTGTTTGGGATTAGAATAGGGTGAACTTAAGCTTTAAACTATTTTTTTTTGGCTTGACTTTGGCTTAGGTTTAGGAATATGCTCATTCTTACGCTTTGGCTTAATAGAATTAATAGGCTTAGGAATATGATTATAATACTGTTCCGCCCCTGTTCTTTACGTTGGCCGGAATTTTGAACATTCTTGCAAATAATCAATAGCCAATGAATAGAACAGGGCCGTATTAACACTAAAATAAGCAATATTCATAAGAAAAACCTAAGCCTAAGCGTAAATAATAAGGTTATACGTATTCAGCAATACTTAATATTATGCCAAGCAAAAAAATAGTCAATTAAAGCTTAATCTTACTCTATTGCAGTGCCGCTGAAAAATGTTCCGCCCGTGTTCTTTACATGGACCACTGATTTTATCAAACGCAATGCGACAAATATGATGGAAATTTGCAGTTTTTTTGACATTATTTTAACGATTTGGGCCAATGTAAAGAAAAGTTGCGGAATAGTAATATAAGCATATTCCTTAGCCTAAGCCTAAGCCAAGCAAAAAATTAGTCTAATGCTTAAGCTTACTCTTTTCTAGTAAGTATCACAGAAAAACGTTCCGCCCCTGATCTTTACATGGACCACGATTTGCAACGTCCTCTTCAGGGATAAAACCAGTGACATTCCCAGAAATTTCTGACGGAAAGGCACGCAATATATATTGCGAAAATACCTTGCAAGCGAAGCGATCGAGAAGCCAAACGGTTTATCATAAAAAGATTACTGATAATGGTTGAACCCTACTTATGTGCCTTTTGAATCCACCTCTGAAGAGGGGGCGCTTTTTTCCTTGCCTTCCCTTGGAGATCATACCCCCATGTACCTTGCACAGGTGGTCGTAACGAACGGTCAGAATCGACGATTGACAACGCGACTTTCAAATGCCGGTCAATTAAATAATTTAACTCAAAATCATCGTCGTCTTCGCCAAATGGATGCATTATATACTGGCCAACCTTTAAACAGAGAATAATTTTTAAATTTAAAATTTCAAAAATCACTCAAATTTTCGTTTATATCCCGGAATATTAAATTGTCGATTATTTTTACACTGTGAAAATGGGAAGTCAAATTGACTCTCTCCGAAACAGGCTCTATTGGAATACACAAACTGAGTCAAATTCGACTCCGCCAGAGTCAAACATGCGACATAGTGAATCGACTTTGACTCTGGTGGAGTCGAATTTGACTCAATTTGTGTAGTCAGGAAAAGTCTATTTCCGAGGGAGTCAATTTGAGTCACCATTTTTTTGCAGTGTATGACATCTATGCGTGTATTCTAAAACGTATTAATCATTTTATTACCAGTTGGTGATAGGTCGTGTAACTTTCAAACCAGGGCATGGAGAGGTTCGAAATTTTGCATATTTTTTGCATTTGTTCAACTTCTGTACAAATGTTAATATCCTAAATTACAGGACATCGTTAGTTTGATATTAACCTATAGATAATTGCAGATAGGTGCTATACGCATTTGAGAATATGAGCGCTAGAAAGAGATGTAACAAAATTTAAACAATACCACATTCTATATTGGATAGCGACGGATTCCGGCCCACTATGCTGGACGGAAACGTACGACAAGTATAGCACAACCCTTATGGTGCTTTTTACTAAGAGTATGAAATGGCGTCGATCAGAAAAACAACACAATACCGGTATATACCAGGGTGCAACCGGAGGTGAAAAATACCGGAACCGGAGCCGGAAGTCAAGGAGCCGGAGGTAAAGGCGAAATTAGGTAGTAAAAATGATGGTTAATTAGTTAATTGTAGCCAATATCTACAATATGTTGTTAACTTGTTTGATTTTACGCTAATTTTCTGCGAAATTTTGGAAATTCTTTCCTGAAAATTGCGACAAAAGTAAAACAAAACGCGCTAAACAGATAAATTCTGCTAAATATGCAAAATTTTGTAACCGAAATTGCCGGAACCTCCGGCAAAAATAGTATCGGAGCCGGCGCAGGAGGCCGATTTTCTACGGGACCCGGAGCCGGAGGCAGACCTCTGGTTGTACCTTGATATATTCAGTGTAAATACATGTACTATTAACAAATATTGTTTTATTCTTGCCAATTTACAGAAGTCAATGCTTTTCTAGTGTGATTATAGTAAACCCAAAAGGGGCGCCAAGGAAACTCAACCCCCAAGAAGAATTTTGTCTCCCCCGCAAAATTTTCAACCTTTGGCTACAGGGTACATGATAATACAACAAGATAGTTAAAACTTATATAGTAAACATCAGGGTTAGAACAGCTACCCCCCATGCTGCAGATTTGGGGGCCCAGCTCAAAAAGGAACCCTAACCAGATTTAAAACAAAAAATTTGAAAAATATTTTGGTCATCAAAATGGACCTTGACCCGGGATTTTGTAGGTCTGCCAACCTAATAGCCTGCTCCGGTACTGATTAACATATCGCGGTTTACTCTGTACCTTCAACCATCCAACATAGAAAATAAACTGCAGCGTTGTGAAAATAGGAACATAAAATTCAATTTCGTAGCCTGGGACTTTGTCTTTCGGTGACAGCGATTGTCGTCCAATCAGGCAGAACAAAAAATACGCGTACGTCGCAACTGAAGCCACTTGGGTGTAAGTCTGAAAATATTTATTCAAAACGAAATCAAGAAATTGATTTAAAATGAACCAAATAGGATGACGTCATGCGTAGACTCGCCTACTGGCTCATCAGACAAAATGTCTATTGGGCCAATTGCGTTTGAGCCACACAACAAAATGACAAATCTTGGTTTATGTAATTAGTTTTATAAGTGAAATATGGTGGGATGGTTTAGCTAAAAATGCCCATATGAATTTGTAAATATAGAATGTTTTGATTTGAAGTTACCGCACGCTAAATATGCGGTTTAGCAGGGCTAATTTTTAGTGTTTCTTCTGCCCTGTTAGACGGCACATTTAGCGTGTGGCAACCGCAAGTCAAAAATTTTTTATAGATACAACTTGGTATGAGCAGTCGTTCGGAGTCGTACGGCAATTTGTTTACAGTGCCGGTCGACCCCGAACGTCGGATGGCTCTGGATGACATTAGAATTTGCCATAAAGTATAGCATCATTTTTTACTACAGCGATGCGGTTTTACGAAAATGCCAGCATTTCCTGTAATGTTTATTTATAAGAACAGTTTGTGAGTCGTTTAGAAGAAAGGCCAATTTATAGAACAGGGACGTAACAGTAATATGTGCATATTCCTAAGCCTTAGTTTAAGCCTAGCGTAAGATTAGTGTTATATCTAAGCCTACGCCTAAGCGTAAGATTAATCTTATATCTAAGCCTGAACCTAGTGTGATTGGTTACGTAAGCACCAGTTTTAAATTCACGTCCAAGTGTCCATTTTATTCGTTGTTAAGTATTTAATCGGAAAATTCAACACGAATACAATCTCCAGTCGGAATGAACAATTAAAAGCAAAACCAAAAATTACCGAAAAATTAAAATTAAAAGATATTCGGTTTATCGAATCAAAAATACTAAATTAATTTCTGAAAAATCATATGATATTCCAAAATTGTACTAAATATCTTGTGATATTGTGCAGGAAAGTGCAGTTTTTGCACACTAATAAAACAGTAAAAAGTTAGATAATGTAGCATTAAATAATTGCGAAAGCTGAATAGCTCTTACGTTTTGGTTCCTGGCGAAAATTTTCCCAAAATATACTCCTATAAGGACGAATAATTCAAATTTCACATTTTAGTATCATCTGACCCTCTACAGGACATTCAGGCTAGTTTACCACAACTTTGCAGACATTTTCAAATATGTCATATGATATTGGCAGACAATATGTGGAATATCATATGATATTGCACTACAAACAGTGAATATCACATCAGGATAGCGAACAATTCAAATTTTTTGAATTTGATAGCGGATCAACGTGCACACAAAATGTTACCCGCTATTGTAATAGGGACAAAACGTGTGCCAGGCTGCCCCAGTTATAACGTGTACCCCGCGTTACTCTACTGCAGTGCAGCCGTAAAACGTTCCGCCCCCTACTCTTTACATGGACAACACCCTGCGTTGCTTATAAGTTTCTCCATTAATGGCATTCGGATCTAGTGACGGTAAAGCTACTGACTTACCAGCGGAACAGATATCCAGTTGTACGAGTACAATGTGTGAAATTTGTCTCGAAATGACCCGAGATTGTTAAATACGTTATTTGCTATGGGTGGAGCGATAGTTTTTTCTTTGTGAAGCATTTCTTCAACGATGCGTTGAATCCAATGAGTTGGAATCATCCAATGAGCTTGTTGCGACTTATTTTTCTGAAACAAATTAGAATCAATTTGATTGGTGTCCTATCGCGTCAATTTTGTTCGGGTTTTCGAGTCTAAGTATATATACCAGCAGGTCTGTAGCCAGGGGGGAGAGGTCGGCAGGAAGGGCTTTGCCCCCCCAGCAAGGTGAGCTGGCTACAGACTTGTATGCTTGCGTTCGTCGAGTTAAACCTATGTTGTGTTCGAATAAGATTGTTTTCATTTTTCTTAACAAATGTGAGCCAAATTTCTTAGTTTAACTTTTTTTCTAAGAAATTCTGAAATTCAAACTTGAAACTTTTACTTTCAGGTTCAGATTTAAACATGATGATCGAGGTTAACTGGGTTTTTAAGTAATTTCGACAATTTGTACTACGCATACTCTGAATGTATATATGGTATCATGACAATTGGTAGTCTGACAACTCGTCGATCGACACAGGTCGTAACCCGACATCTCATCGGCCAGACAATTCGTATCCCGCCAGTAGGTACAACAACTCGTCGATCCGTTTTGTAGCATTACATCAAGACGGGTCGAGTCGCCGAGATGTCATGCGACAAGTCGGCGGATCGACGAGATGTCGGGTTACAAGTTGTCGACGAGTTATCGGGAAACGAATTGTTGTAAATTCGAATTACTGTACATTGTGTATGTATGATAATTCGCCTACGCAAATTGCACTACGCTACTCATAATGTACTCGGCCAATGTTACTTTTAGGGGCGTAACAGTAGATTAAGCGTTATTCCTAAGCCTAAGCCTAAGCGTTGAAAAAAAAGTTCCTAAGCCAAAGCCTAAGCCTAAGCTTAAGGCTAAGCTTAAGCCTAAGCAACAAAAAACGTAATCTAGAATCTAAACCTACTCTTTTATGGACACACCAGAAACCTGGACGCCTCTTAAAGTAACATGGGCTGTGTACTCTATACGGGAAAACATAAAAATAACAATCTGTAAGAGCATTTCTACCAAATACAACGACAATTCTTGATCAGTAAGCAGTCCGGCTTTGACAAGATACGTATCGTCCGGAAACCGTTTGCGAACTCGAGTCGAAATGTCCCTCCATGCAAGAACGCACGTTGTCACCAGGTATCGAGCCATACTGCGACGCCTGAGTCGAGATTGCTGATCCTCATCGGGTAAAATCACATTTATCAGGCAGCAAAAGTTGTCTGGCCACGCCAGTGTGACGTACTGGTTCCAGTAGCTGGAAAACGTACCCGTTTTACTCCTGGGTAGAATAAGGATTGCGCTATACTTTTTTGTGTAATGCCGTCCGTCACCGCGCGTCACGACGCGGCATTGTACGCGAGCTCACGTACGATATCGTATTGCAACGTACGGTGCCGCACGGGTCGTACGGTGACACAGGTATAGCGCAACTCTAACTCCCAAACGATAAGAGTGAATC